>JAFVLL020030477.1:5879-87862 GCA_021397915.2 Tor tambroides | reverse complement strand
GAATCTAAAATATGTGAAAGTTTCACTTTTTGAAATAACTTACAAGAAAAAATGAACTTTTTCACGACATTCTAATTTATTGAGATGCACCTGTAGAGCAAAAATAGCTACGATGAAGAAAATCAGCACATAAAGAAGCATAGTTTACAGCAGAGCAATTAAATGACTTATATTTATAATGACTTATATTAACTGAAATATATTTTAGAGCTGATAGATGTTCACAGAAATTCACAGCCCCTGTTTTTATTGAAAGAAGAAAACAGAAGTAATATTAATAGCTGAAAGACTGTCTCCCTCTTTTTCTTTCACAGTTTCGTTAACAACACTAAGCATGCATAATCAAATATGTACTTGCAAGTGCATTAGTGGCAAAAAGTGTCAACTCCACTGCCGATCGGCTTCATTTCCTTCCTGAGCCGAAGACTGCTATGTGTTTGCCCTTGCAGCCATGTCAGTCCCACTGCTAGACAGTCATTGGTTCCTTCTTTTGTAGGGTAGTCGCTCTCTTTCTCTCTGTCTCTCTTTCTCTCTCTCCAAAGCACTGTTCTTCTAGTAACTTAGTGAGAGTCAGTAAGCTGATTTTATATCTTGCTTTGAAGAGGATGTGATAAATTAGGGAGAATGAAAGTCTTTCAAAAGATTCTCTCTGTTTTTATAGGTAAATACTTTTTTCCTGCTTGATATATAATCAATAATCTTGTATTGCAGTTGTATGTAATTAGTGACCTTTGAATGATAAATATAACTAAAGTGTTTTACAAACAAACTTATGTAATAAATCCACATATGTTTTTTCAATGTAAAATGATCTTGCCTGAATTATGTGAGCATGTCAGAAATAATTTAAGACAGTCTCTTTGGTTAATAGATATTGTTTTAAACTGACATCTCATTGCATGCTATCAATGTAAATATAAATGTGAGTGCATCTAAAATTAGATTGAACTGTTTCAGTTGTAGTTGTCTGATGACTGTCTGTATACTTACTGTGTTTTCTCTAGTTTTGCCCAGTGTGTTGATGAAGTCTGGAAATGTTTATGTGAGAACAATGGGTGAAACGGTGGAGATCAGATGTCCATATCCAGACGACTACAGATATACACACAAGTACTTTTTCTGTAATCCCTGTAAATCATCTGAGCATGTTTTGGTTAAAAGTGCAAAGACTGATCAGGTTGTCTCATTTGGAAGATACTCTTTGATTAATAATGTGAGTCCACGGTTCTTTACTGTAACCATCAAACATCTCAGACTCACAGACTCTGGTATTTATTACTGTGGACTTTATCAATGGTTCAGTGACACACTGAAAAAAGTTAATCTGTCTGTCCATCCAGGTGGGTATACGCAAACAGTTTGTGAATATAATAGGCCTATAGCATATACATTCATTTTCCCATTTAAATATTTCACAAAAATGTTTTGTTATACTTAAATACCTGTTTTTCTGTTTTGTTTTGTTTTCTCAGCAGCTCCTGTAAATAGATCTACACACACCCCTGAAAACACACATATATCATATATGTGGGCAACAACACTCACCTCTACAGGTACACGTTCATCCATTCAACAAAACAGAGATCAATCTTTATTATTTGATTAATTTTGTTAAGTTGAACAAAGGTTTTTCTTGAATAATAAAAATAATCAAATTGACTTTATTTACAATTAATACTGTGATTCTGTCTCTCTCAGATAATTTTCCTTCATATGAACTGTTACCATCAACAGTCCAATTGCCACGTTCCACTCCTCCAGTGAACAGCTCTGGTAACTCTTAATTTTTATACCTGTTCGTTGGTTTATGTTTCTGTTAGAATTCTTACAATAGCAGAAATTGGTAATTTATTTATTCTCATTTTTTGTACTTACACTCGCTTATTTGATCGCTGCACTCATATTGCAGCAACTAAAATAGTGTATGATCTTGTTCTTTCTATTCCAGTTGATGTGACTGTGGTTTGTCCAGGTATTTTGTCATTCCTATTTTTCTGGATCCTTGTGGCTTTAGTGTGTATCTACTGGAGCAGATCAGATGCAAAGTCCAGATGTAAGATCACAAACACACATTAAGACTTTAACTACATAAATGTATTAGTTTAAAAACTCCTAAAGAGAACTGATAGCATGATGCTTCCAAATGTCATTCTTCAATGAAGTCTCATATTCCCTGAGGTCTTTATTTTTTATAAGTCATTCTGACCTTTTAATGACAAATGAAATCTCACATTATTTATTTTATTCACATGTTGATGCTTTGAAACCTAAAGATACAGCTCAAGATCCACCAGACTTCAACCTGGTATGGAAACCTCTCTGTGTACAAACAAGAACATTTTGCACCAAACAAATTTATCTAAAAAAAAAAAAAAGAATATAAAAATGATCATCACTGCATGCTTGGGTATATTTGTGTTGTTAGCTTTGAATGTTTTGTGAAGTTAAATATCTTGAAAATGCAAGTCTTTCTCTTTTTCTCTCTGCCAGGCTGTGGAAGATATCTGTACAATGGTAGTGTATAGTTTAGAGGATCCACCTAAAGAAGACCGTTGTTCTCTAAACTATTCAACTGTAAATTACTGTGAACACATGACTCAGGAACAGAGTCATTCTGGAATGTTGTAACTAATTATTTACTATTATAATTACTCCATATTTTAGCCCTAATCATCGTCTCATCATCAGCAACAGCAGCATCTCTCCTTTTATCTGTATAATAACACAATTTCTGTAATAAGTCAATAAAAAGTATACTGTTTGCAGAGTAACTTTAGCCATCCATCACTCTGTTGACCATTTAAATGCACATTAGTTCACCATTTCCTGGGTGGCAGATCAGTCACTCTGCTGCATTCCATTTTTAAACTGTTGCAGAGCATTGTGATCAAAGAATAGAACTCAACATTTTGCGATGTCTGTGAGTTGCAAACAAAATAAGGAACTGTCCCTTAGCTTTGGCCTATTAATATCTGTGTGGTTGCTCATAGCTTAATTTACTGTGGCCAAATAGTTATAGCCTGTTATAGCCTATGTTTAATTTTTATGAGCACTAAACTGACAGTTACAATACATTGATTCCAGGATTAGCAGAATATTGTCATTTTTGATTTTTTGTTATAGTCAGACTATCAGTATTGTGAGATGTTTTTTGTGTGCTCAGTAAAATGTGTTTGTTTGGACAATAAGCTTTCCTTTTTATTTCCTTGGCAGAACAAAGTCAAATTTGTGTGTGTGTGTGTGTATATATATATATATATATATATATAAATGTCCATCGCTTTATTATTTGTTCAAAATGGATAAATAAGGATAAAAAAAAGACTTTATATCGATTACACTCACCAAACAATTTGGAAAAGATTACATATTTTAAAAGTATATATCATAAATAAACTAAAGTTGCTAGACTACTTTTCATTGATGATGTCTCTTTAACCCGTTAGTAACTGTAATGTGTCAGGCCAGCCTTCCGCGCGCTGCAGTGACGTTTGCATCCGCGAGAGTGACCGGAGTCTGAGCGCGCGGCGGAGCGGCGGGAAACGGTGAGTGAACTGTTAACGAATCCCAGAATCACCGCCACCCGGCACGGTCATTCACAGTTACATTTTCAAGTTCGCTTACTATACAGTGAGTGCCGGGTTTGGGAGGAAGGTCGCTCAACAAAACCTCGCGTAACGAACGTACTAACGTGCTAGCGCGAGCTAATGAGGCGCAGGCCGGGTGACTGAGCAGAATTAACCCGCACAGCGGCGCTGCTGCCCGTTGGTGTTCACAGGAAACACCGGTGCGTTTAAAGGCCGCGGTCTCTCCTGCGAGCAGACGAAAACAAACACCTGTTCGCATGTTAATAGTGAAATATTTGACCTGTGCGCGTTAAATGGAATTACTGTGTGCTGGTTAACAAGTTAAACTCTGTGTGTTTATATTTAGACTGCGTTTTGACTCCTATATGAACTCCCAGTATCACTATCACTAGCATACAGTCTCACTCGACAAGTGACCAAAATGACAGTACAGCTGTTAGTGTAGAGGAGTGTTTCGTGCAGACTGGATCCTACATCTATAAAGGAGATGCAGTTTTGTGTCACGTTATGATTACAGTCCTGGTGGCACTAGTGTTATTGAATCGTGTAGGGGAGACACTGGTCATCTGTACACCTGTTGCAGTTTTATTTGTATTTGTGATATTTAGTTTAATCTGATGATATTTGAAAGTGTAAACAGAAAGTCAGTCAGAAAAAACAAATAGATTAATGTCTGGAGAATGGCACAGTCTTATTTAAGCCTTTATTGCTTACAGTGATTGACATTGGATAGTGTGAAAGGAAGATTTCATTTGGATCTTTTTTAATTTACACAGGGCTTTTCCTTATTTTGAATTTTCTTGAAGTTAATCACAGTCACTGAAAATATTGCTTTACCTATCTGCATTTCTCCATTAACAGATCTGCGTATTTATTGAGCAAAATGGGATCTTAGGAGGGTCAGATAAGATGACAAGGTAGTTGACTAGTGGATGATTTTGATGTGTATAGGACTGTAGTTTAAATTTTGGGATTTTTTTTTTTTTAAATAAGTGATTATTGCATGGATTGTGCACTCGAAAACATTTATTCTCTGATGCAGTTTGCACTGGCCCAAGGACTGGACAGTCATTTCTTTCCTCCAGTGACCTGTCACCCAAATGAGATTGCAGCAATTAGCAAAGGACAACGATTTAGTCAATTCCATATGGACAAAATCAAGTTCCACCTTATGTTTTCCTCATTCAAGACCCCATTTTTTTATCTGATATGTTTCACAATAGAAGAGAAAAGATGTTCATAGTTTTCATTTCATGCTGACATTAACTTTCCTCACTGTTCAGAATGTTGAGCCTCTTTTTCTAGAATTAATTGCTTCAGGCTGAATGAACTGGTTCATTAGCATAGCATCAGTTGGATCTGTATGCAGTAGATAAGCTGTTTGTTTGGTCATTTGGATGTATTTGCATCCTTGATCACAGTGGAATTTTAAGTGCACTCTGAGTGATCTCAAATAGCCCTGTAAAACATTGATGGGAATGTGCACAGCTGTAGTGATGGTGCTTTAAAGGAAATTAATTTAAATAAACAATTTATCAAAAAGTTTGCATGGTAAAAAACTCTATAACTAAATCATGCTATTAAACTCGGCAGTAAATGGAAGTTGTGGTCTTTTTTTCTTCAGTATTGTCAGGGTGGGGCTTGACGTTTTCCATCTGGAATTGTTGGTCATGTGATTGACGGGTTGCTGGAAGGGGTGGGAAGATCATTGCCCCCCCCCCCCATCACGCCAGCACACGTGAATAGAGAAAAGAATTTTGATTTTATAGTAACTTCAGAGCAATGCTAAAAAAATCTAGATTTAAAATAATGTAGGCAACAGGGCGCTGTAAGACCTCATACCTAATAAGCCATGAAAATCTTTATCAAAAAGTATAAATATGATTAACATCTATGGTTCTGGAAACCTCAGTGCTAACCACGTCCTCAGCAAAACAAAAACCTATTTTGCGCTTCACACCTTGCAATGATGAATGATAAATGTGTGTGTGTGTGTGCGTGCTCTGACTGAATCTTACAGGCCTCAACAGAGAGACCCACCATGCGTGAATATAAGCTTGTGGTCCTGGGCTCTGGAGGCGTGGGGAAGTCTGCACTGGTAACTTCAGTATTATTAAAGTCTACACATTACTGTATTATAAATGATCATTGTATACATCTGTAGTGTTTTTCTCTCTAATCTGTAGTATTTATTCATAGTTTTATTTGGATTGAATGAGATTCTGGTCTTTTACAGACAGTTCAGTTTGTACAGGGAATATTTGTTGAAAAATATGATCCCACAATAGAAGACTCGTATAGAAAGGTGAGTAAACCATTTGGTTTAGCTGAATTAATTACAGTGTATGCTAATGCAGTACTGACACCCTCTCTCTGTTTTTTTTTTTTTAAGCAAGTTGAGGTTGATGGGCAGCAGTGTATGCTAGAGATCCTGGATACTGCAGGCACAGTGAGTTTAATATGATGCATGAACTCAACTGGCCAATTAGTTAATTAGTCTTCCATGTGAACTCAGTAGATTATTGATTGTTTGCCTACAGGAGCAGTTCACTGCGATGAGGGACCTGTACATGAAGAATGGGCAGGGTTTTGCTCTGGTTTACTCCATCACAGCACAGTCCACCTTTAATGACCTGCAGGACCTACGGGAGCAGATTCTGAGAGTGAAGGACACAGAGGATGTGAGTCACTATAACTATATTATTATTAGTGGTGCTTGCTTTGTCAAATCACAAATCATTATTTTTTCTTAATAATAACAATAAATTCTTTTTGTATTTTGTAAAAAAAAAAAAAAAAAATCATGAACTGATGTCAGCCACACCAAGTTCTAACCAGCAAAGGCACAAAACTGATTTTATTTTACTGAGACAAGAGCTTTGAGACAAAGTTGCAGAAGCTGTACTCACACTTTGGCACACCACACTTCTTCACCAGAGTACCCACATTCTTTATTTACAGCTCTTGCTCATCAGTGGTTGTAGTTTTAGTTCTCTAAGCATCAACCATACATATACATTACTGTTGAAGTATTTGGGGTCGGTAAGACTTTTAATTTTTTTTAAGTAAGTCTCTTATTTTTACCAAGACTGCATTTATTTTATCAAAAATACAGTAAAGCAGTAATATTGTGAAATGTTATTTCAATTTTAAAAAACCTGTAATATATTTTAAGATGTAATTTAGTCCTGTGATAGCAAAACTGAATTTTCAGCTGCCATTACTCCAGTCTTCAGTGTCACATGAACCTTCAGAAATCAGTCTAATATGTTGGTGATCAAGAAACATTTCAGTGTTGAAACAATTGTGCTGCTTAATTTTTATTGTGAAAATTGTGATACATTTTTGTTTCAAGATCCTTTGAATAGAGAGTTCCAAAGAACAGCTTTTATTTGAAATGGAAATCATTAATTTCTTCTTCTTTTTTTAAAAAATTGCATTGACTCCAAACATTGGAACAGTAATGTGTTTCATGAGCACAGGACATGTTTTGTGCCTCTAAATAAGACACTGATCTTTTAAAAATCAACCAAGCTAAAATCAAAACCATGTTTCTTTGAACTGTCAGTGAGTGTTTTCTCATTTAAGCCAGATGCAAACACAGTACACACACTCATCTGATGTCTCTCTCTCTCTCTCTGTCTGTATAGGTGCCAATGATCTTGGTTGGAAATAAGTGTGATTTAGAGGATGAGAGGGTGGTTGGGAAGGAGCAGGGTCAGAATCTTGCTCGTCAGTGGAGTAATTGTGCCTTTCTAGAATCTTCTGCCAAATCAAAGATCAACGTCAATGAGGTGAGTCACAGTTTAAAAAAAATGCACATGCACCAGGTGACATAAAGACAGTTATCTAATAAAAGTCCTTTGTGTTTTTGTGTTTGTGTATCAGATCTTTTATGACCTGGTAAGACAGATAAACAGAAAGACGCCGGTGGAGAAGAAGAGAGCAAAAAAGAAGTCAAACTGCATCCTGCTGTAACACAACTGCATCACTGCAGCAGCTCTGAGCCAGGTAGTCGATCAGAAGTTCATTTGGAATCAGGACACTCCTTTCATCCATAATCAATGATAAAGATTTCACCCTGTGTTGTTGTTGTTGTTTTTTTTGTAATTTGTAATTAGGAGGATGTTTAAGCTCTGAATATTGCAGGATGTTTTAATGTTACAGAGACCACATGTATGTTTAAAAAATCTTGTTGCCCCATTAAAAACAGCACCACTTGCTGAAGTTTCAGCATTTTTGCATTTAGGACATCTTGTATGTTCAAGTCAGCTCTGCGAAGGGGTTACTTGAGATGGATGGCATGATTTTTTTTCCCTCCCTTTCATTCTTTTCAGATTGCCGAAATGAAGAACTGTTGCCCAGCTGGTCAACGTTCCGGTTCCTCTCTACAGTTATTGGCCAAACAATTAATAAGGCTGAACGCCAGACTTCTCAACTAAAACCCAGACTTGACAGAAAAAGAGAGATGCAGCCTTTTCTTCCAGAGCAGTCTTGAAAATTTCTTCCCCCGGTTCCTTGATTACGGTTTTTTTTTTTTCCACACCAAGGATCTGTGTCTGGAGCTGAAGCTCTGTTTGTGACATGGCAAAAAGGGGGGTTAGACAGTCTGGGAGAGGGTTCAGGACTTTCTTAATGCCTACAGAGAGAATGAGGACATTTCAAAAACATGCTCATGTTTGTAAAATGATCAGAAATGTTTCTTTTTTTCCCATAATTTGTACAGAGAAGCTGTGTCCTTCATTTTCTGAGTGACTTTGAACACTCACTGCTTTCATATTCCCCATAATATGCTTAGATTCTTATTTCCTTTTATCTAAACAAACTGTGAAAAATTAAAAATGTCCTTTTTTTTTCTTTTGGTGGTAAGGTTAAAATAAGAAATTTGAATCTGTCTATCTTGAAGATAAAGATATATTGTACTCAAGCCAATGCATTTGTTTTTTCACAATCAAAATTACGTCAGTTTTTCCAGCTTTTAAAGATAATTACATTTTAGTATATTTTCTTCCTTTTTTCTCTTGGTTGTATTTTGCGGTAGGCTGTAGCTCAGCCTGGGATAAATATCAACCGTTTTGTGCCTGAGCAGGAGAAGGATGAAATCAGATCTATAATGCAGAGATGACTTCTCCTCCGATAACCGCTAAACCAGTAATCATTAGTCAGTCCTTGACACTTCATTTGCCAAGTTAAATCAGTCTTGATGTGTCAAATATTTTATTTTAGTTTTCTTTGTTCTGCTCCATGGTTTTGTTGAGCATTTCAAACAAAGTGTCTGGCTGGCTTTTGATTTGTTATTAAAGTAATGTGTGCTTTATGATTTTTTTTTTTTTTGGACATAGATTTAAATAAATGTATTTCATATTGATGTGGTGTTTTATGTGTATTTCTAGATTACCATTCCTCACCAACATAGACCATTACAGAGATAGAGTTATTCAGTGTGGCTCACTTTATGTACTGTAGATACAAATATAGCACAAAGCCATATATATAATTTCACTTCTCTTACATTTTTCTACAAAGCTCTTTGCAGATATGGAATGCAACAAACATAGGTGATTCATACTTGCTGCCCAGCAGATTACATGCTGCATTAAATGCAAAAAAAGTGTCTCTTAATAAAGATTCATGATTAAGCATGACAAAAGCAGTTTTTTATGTGTAAGACTTGAATGGAATATCCCTTTTAAAAATGTACTCTTATAGGATTACAGTAACATTGATTTGATTTTTTAAATTACTTTTAAAAAAACAGTATCCCACATCACATGTATTAAATCGCTTTGAGAACAGGTATACAGACTATTGCAGGACCCACAGACATTTATTACAGATAACATGAAGGTGCTGAGAGAAAAAGGTATTTGCATTTGCTCAGTTTAATTTTTTTTTTGCATAGCAGTTTAGCATCATTGCATAGTTTTTCTGTCCAATACAAAGCAGCTTTATGCTTGCAAAGCTAAGACATGAGTAAGACTTTTGTGAAAAAGCACCAGTCAGGACTTTTTCATTGAATGATTGACAGTTAGGCCTAAACCTAAACATATCGATACAAACATCAGCAGAAACAGCATTAGGCTCTCAAGGGACCTCACAGAAACAGTAGGGCAACACAATGTGACTGTATTCATATATTTTTTTTTCTGTTTTCTTTGCTTTGCCATGCTTGCATCTCCAACAAAAAACAAATCCATCCCAGAAATATGTACCTAACATATCTTTAGAATCAACAGTTCTGGAGTGCTACTCTCACTTAAGGGAGAAGGGCAATATTACCTCAACATCGGTAAGTGGAAAGAAAGTCCATGGTGTTTATCGTTCAACTTTACAGTTTGCTTCAAATTTAGTTTACACATTTACCATGAAGTGATAGAAATTAATGTTTTTCATCATTTTCAACTCAGATGTAACTATTTGGGTTTGTTGTTCATAATATAATTCTTTTGTTTAGACTACTTTCAACTTGAATATGTGACATAACAACTAGTTGACTTTCCCAGGTGCAGCATTGTGTTTTGTCAATCACTTTTACAACAATTTTGATCAAATCCACTAATTATGTCTAACAACTGTTAATAATATGTGTACCAGACTTTTCCATGTAGAATTATATCAGACCCACACAGCTGAGCTGTAATCAAACACAGATGGATGCTTCTCTAAAATCTCCACCCATCCTCTCTCAAACCCTGTGAGCCCTGATAAGCCATGCCCTCTTGTTGGGTGGGTGTGGTTTTCTTCTTCATTCCCCTTGTTCTCATCCAGAATGGCTTGCTGACATCTGATTTTGGCTTTCTGCGTGTGATTTTTGGTTGGTGGCTTTCTTGGTGATGCCGTGGCCGAACGCGGCGTAGGACCTGTTTGAAGATGCTAGCTGTTACTGAGAGTTTCCTGGAGAGATCTTGAGAGTGACTGCTAGATGATGACTCTGAAAGTGTGTCTTTAAAGTCATTCTGCTCCTCACATGCTGTCTGGGCTCCAACATCTGGCAGGTCCAGCCAGTTTCCGACCAAATCGGCAAAAACATTGTCGCCCAATACCAATGGCTGCCTGTTTCTACTGTGGTTCATCAATGAGGCTGTCCAATCGGTGGAGTCATCAATGTCGTACGAGGAGAAATTGTTGTTGGTTGTGTCTTCTTGAGAGGAAAAAGAGGAAGAAGTGCTCAGACTTCCTCTGTAAACCCTCCTGGGTTCATGTACCCTGGGAAAATGGCGGTTCTCTGCTGGAGAACTAGTGAGGAACAAAGACGGTTCCATTGTAAATTCAGTCTTGAAACAGTCTTGTGAGAGAATTTCTTCTGGATTCTGTGTTCGGTTCATGTGGGTTATTCTTGAACTGTAGTTTATCTGATCGAGCATTGTGCAGGTGTATGAAGAGGCTTGGCTCTTTTTACTGGAGAACTCCAGCTCTTCCAGTGCAGTCTGGACCTGCAAGAGTTTGAGCTCCTGGAGAGCCCCGATCACAGAATTCATCTGACCCTGGAGACCCTCATCTGACTGCCACAAAGAATCCTATAATGGAAAAGGCAAGAGAGCAATTACTATGACATAATGAAGCAATGCTTAACTCACACTCACTTCACAGTAATTATCAAAAATCAATATTACACCAAACAGTCTGCAATTTCTGCCCAGTGTGTCATCACAGATACCTGGCTCAGCATCTGCTCAAGAGAATGCCGATGTTTTTGTCCTTGTCACAGCCTCCAATGAATTGCTTACTAGGAGGATTAAGGCATGATTTTCTTGAAAGCTGCTTTGAAACTACTGTTAAAAAACTGTGGCCAGTGAGATTCTTTTTTTAAAGAAATTAATACTTTTATTAAGCTAGGATGCGTTAGATTGATCAAAAGTGACAGTCAAGACTTTTATGTTAGTATAAAAATTTCAAATAAACACTGTTCTTTTAATCTTTCTATTTACCAAAGAATCCTCATGTTTTACCCAATATTAAGCTGTCCAACTATTTTCAACACTAAAAAAATGATTAAAAAAATGTTTGAGCACTAAATCAGCATATTAGAATTATTTCTGAGGGATCATGTTTTATTGCATTAATTGTAAAATAGTTTTGGTAAATGTGAAATATGAATATATTACCTACACCTAGAAAAGCATAATGTATGTCTTTAAACAATTTTATAAGCCAAAATGTTTGTATACATTTTTGATATCCTATGCTGTATGGAGACTTTGCATTTAGGCTATTTATTTAAATTGAATACATTCAAATTCCATCACTATACACTACAAAAAATGCCCTTTCTTCTATTACAGAATAAAACCACTGTCATCTTACCTTCTTTCACCCTGCAGCCTCTCTTTTTCCCTGTCTTTTCTTCTCTCGTCTCACTCCCTGTTTTCTGTTCCTTCTCTCTCCATTACAAGTGTGATCGATCACCAGCCAGTCTGAGCACAGCAGCACACCACTGATGCTTTTCTACAGTAGTATTGTGTCTCAAGGCATGATGGGAGATGTAGGAGCTAATGGGCATGTGGGTGAAATGACTAGACTGCGAGTCATGGGCGAACAGCTGAGGCATGTATTTTGCTGGGTTGGTCATAAACGCAGGCGTAGGGAAACAGAGCTTAACTTGTATTTGACCTGAAACATTCCATTCAATCTGAATTGGATATTCAAACAGGATGTTATACTGGCTGCTTATGTAGGCAGTAGAGCCATAAGATAATCATAAAAGTCACATTTACAATAAGAATTTAGTTTTTAAAGTTTAAAGAGGCAAATTATTGCAACTAATCACTTTTACATCTATAACAGCCCTGTTTGCTAGTTATGGCATGTTCTGTGTTCACTATTTCATCAGATTCAGCCGTAGGTCCTATTTCTCATTGTGTGATGTCACTGACGTCTCCCATGTCAGTTTCCGGTGGGATGTGCCCAGACGGACAGCAGTATTAATCAGACATCACTGACCCCACCAACAAATGATTGACGAGTAACATCCTTGTGGCCCTGTTTCCTCATCTGGCAAGCACCTGTTTTCTCTCACTTGTTCATTTTCAGTCTCAACCATACAAATAAAGGTTATTTAAATTGAAATAAATAAATAAATAAATAGGACATTTTTTGTCATATTGCAGGTTTCTTCTACTGCAATGTTGGATGTGTTCACTGATCTATATAATGTATTCTATATATATATATAATATATAAATGTTCTCTATTATAGATCAGTGCATGCTCTAATCTGATCACAGAGCCAAAAAGCGTGTTTTTGATATGTGACAAATCTTACAACCTGCACTTAAATTTTAAAACATTACAGAAGGGCTTGTAGGCCAATCAGCGGCCTCCTTTTCAAAAAAACCGCTGCCAATCAGGTTGCACCTTTTCTCCTGCACCTGACAACAGCTGAATAAACTAACATCAACAGCAGGAAAAGGGCGCATAAAATTGTTTTTATGAAAACATTATAATACAAAGTCATACTAATTATAACCTGTACACATCAGAGAAGATTCTTTCAAATAAAAGCATGCAACTGTCCTGTAAAAGTAGATGAAAATGATCAGAAAAATCTCACCAGTTCACGTTTTAGACGCCGAAGGTTGCTGTCCATGTCACCGAGATCCGTTTTGTCTTCCCCCATAACTGCGGAATTACAAAATTAAAATATTGTATTAACTAAACGCAGGTTGATTCATTAAAACTTAGCTCGTTTTGATGTCGCTATCCGCTGAGTTCTTTGGTTTCTTCCGTGTTGGTTTCTAATGGTCAGTCGTGAGGTATGACCAGCGATGTTTGCTAATATAATATTACTCCTCTGACCTCTCTCACCTCTGACACACTGCTGATTACATATTCAGGTGACATTACAGCCCAGCACAGGCGAGGAAGTACAGTCAAGCAACTGAAGTGTATGTGGTGTCATGTAGCTTCACGATCATTTGAAGGGAAAGTTCCTGAATAGGATTTACTAACGGTTGATCGTCAACAAAATAGTGATGGGTCGTTCTTGAACGATTCGTTCGTTTTGAACGAATCTTTAATGTGACTCGGGAAGAACGAGTCATCTCGGGGAGTGATTCGTTCAGTTGCGCATGCGCAACATCCTATAGGTTCAGCACTGAATTAGTTCACCTGTTTTGAGTCTTCGGGTTTGAGTCGTTCGTTCATCACGTGACAGCCTCATAAGCTAAACCTATGCAGTCTGAGCCGGAAAGAGAATTGATTAGTTCGTCTATCGAGTCTTAGGGTTTGAGTCCTTCGTTCATCATTGTCAGCCTCTGAAAGCTAAACCTGTGCAGTCAGAGCCGGAAAGAGAATTGATTAGTTCTTCTATCGAGTCTTCGGGTTCGAGTCGTTCGTTCATCACGTGACAACCTCACGGTCTGAGGGGAAAAGACTTAATAATAATAACAATAATAATAATAACCAACTCTTTAGTTTATTACCTTTGTTACCACATTCAGTGTTATGGAAAAGAACCATCATGACAGAAATTCACACATCTATAAACTGTAAGAAATAAAAAGCTACAATTTGAGACCAGAAACGCATCACGTAACTGTAAGAGTAAATGATAATAATAATAATAATAATAATAATAACTATGCACCCGTTTGTAAGGAATTCAAATTAACTAATTTCTCTAACCAATGCTGTCACGTCACGTGACAAAAGAACGAACGACTCGAGCCAGTTTCGAGATGAACTAATCAATTCTCTTTCCGATACAAACTGCTTGGTTTAATACATGAGGGCATCATGGAAACAGGCATTCTGAACCAAGACTGAATGGCAGACTCATCAATTCTCTTTCATTCTGAAACATACATAGGTTTGCTTTATGAGAATATCACGTGATAGATGACACTCAGGCCAAGGAACTAGTGTGAGCTAATCGAATTCTCTTTTTCGGCTCTGACTGCATAGGTTTAGCTTATGAGGCTGTCACGTGATGAGCGAACATTTCGAACGAAAGCTCGATAGGCGAACTAATCAATTCTCTTTCCGGCTCTGACTGCATAGAGTTTAGCTTATGAGGCTGTCACGTGATGAGCGAACGACTCAAACCCGAAGACTTGTCAGATAAGAAGTGAGGTGAGCTAATCATAGACTAAAGACCCAGGTAAACAACGAATTATTTTGTGTTCTGTTTCTTATACCATAGTTTTGTATTGTTTGTAGTGTGATCAACGTTTGCATAAGTAGTAGATGTGTTAGGGAAGCAGCACGTAACATTTTAATTATATTTTGCTAAATAGAGCGAAATGAGCAGGAGAATGACTCGAAAAAAGATTCGTTCATTTTGCTGAACGAGACTCAAAGGTCCGAGTCAGTAAAATGATCCGAACTTCCCATCACTACAACAAAACGGAGATGGTCCTCACTGCAGAACACAAGATCCAGGGGGTGTGGTTGGATCTAGATCCAACTCCTCCCACCTTCCATGTACCTAAACCCACCCATCTCCACCCCCTAGATGTAGATCCAACCACGCCCCCTGGATCTTGTGTTCTGCAGTGAGGGGCTACTGACAAAACGGGTCATGCTTTCACACCAGTGGTCAGTTCACGATGAATGGAGGGTTCACGCATAACAATAGAGCTACAATTGTACAGCTTTAACTCTTTTTTAAGGTTCACTCTGATTGGATATTAGAAGGGGAAATAGTCTTAGTCCATTAGTACACCTTTAAAATATATAATAGAACTGAAATAATAATATAGAATTGAATTCCGGGGGCTTGATGTTCTCCAAAGCCGCAACTTTAAAGGGTTACTCCACCCCAAAATGAAAATTTTGTCATTAATCACTTAACTTTACCCCCATGTCCTTCCAAACCCGTAAAAGCTTCCTTCGTCTTCGGAACACAATTTAAGATATTTTGGATGAAAACCGGGAGGCTTGTGACTGTCCCATTGACTACCAAGTAAATAACACTGTCAAGGCCCAGAAAAGTATGAAAGACATCGCCAAAATAGTCCATCTGCCATGCCACATGGATGCGTTTCCTACGTTTATTTACGCTTTGATTTGAATGAAACCAGCAGAGCGTACCCATGTGGCGCGGCTGACACAGAACAGTTTGCGTTCAGTGGATACTCTCCAAAATGGTGCTACGGTGACGTGGAGGAGACGAATTGTTGAATAAAATCGTAATTTTTTTTCTTTGCATACAAAAAGTATTCTCGTCGCTTCATAAATTCAGATTGAACCAGTGATGGCAGATGGACTATTTTGACGATGTTTTTCATACTTTTCTGGGCCTTGACAGTGTTATTTACTCGGCAGTCAAATGGGACAGTCACAAGCCTCCCGGTTTTCATCCAAAATATTTTAAATTGTGTTCCAAAGACGAATGAAGCTTTTACGGGTTTGGAACGACATGGGGGTAAGTGATTAATGACAAAATTTTCATTTTGGGGTGGAGTAACCCTTTAAACTTGCTGGGAACAAACTTTCAGACTTTCAGTAATTACAGTTTGTGACATGGAAGGTATTTTATGTGGTATTCAAAGTTTGCTTTAATTTCAACCCCACTGAAGTCAAACGTACAGTTTTTATGGCTACATGTTTGTAGTGTTGCAAACAAATTTTCTGGGGAAGTTGCTAAAGGAAGATCCATTTTTTGCTAATTGCTAAATGATGTTGTGATGTCATTGCGCGAAGACATCATTACGTAATCACGATGCAAAATTGTCACTACATCAAATCTCAGCAATATTAATGTAGATGTGTTTTAAAATATAAATACCTATTTTAAATACATTGAATTATTGAAAACATTTATTACAATAAGCTTTTTTTTATTAGCAAGCAAACAAGTAAAACGACATTTATACTTTTAAGCAGTGTACTAGTAGTTAGTTAGTACGCTACACTCTAAGAAAAGTCTGTAAAAATAGGGGACAATCTATCTTAACAAAGTGTATCATAAATGAACAATTATTCAATTATTATTATTAAATTAAAAAATGCAAATAGCAGCTAGCTTAATTCACATGATGTGTGTACTGCTAGACATATTTGGTTTCCTCTTTTTGTGTAATTTAGATGGAAAATGTGTGCCTTTTCATCATTTGAGTGACTTATCAAGAGTTGCTAAAAGTTGCCAAATAAATTTTAAAAATAGCTAAATATTGTAGGTGCTCTTGGAAGAAAAACTTGCTGGGGTAGTCTGAAAAGTTGCTAAATTGGCAACACTGCATGATGTTTGCACTGCAGTTTCTATTTAAATTTGATCGTTTGCATATGTCAACTAAGTGTGTTTGTCGCCCTCTGCAGGGTGTTGCTGATATTTTAAGCGGCGTTTCTGTTTCTTTGCGCAAGAGGGCGACGTGATTCAGTGCTCAACTCATTTATTCAGTGTCGAAGAACTGAACGTGGTAGCAATAGAAATATGGCGGCATCCATGAAAGCAGCGCATGAGGTGCAATCCAGAGCCCGGACAGAAGATGTTTTGATTAACGGGGGTGTCGAGTTTAGCTCTTTACTCCTCTCAAAACCTGTGCTCGAGGGTTTATCTGCCTCTGGCTTTCAGAGACCGTCCCCCATCCAGCTGAAGGCAATCCCGCTGGGAAGATGTGGACTCGGTACGAGACCCGATAATACTCGAAAACAGTACCAAAACAAGCCTAAACTAACATTGTTGAGATTAATTACACACCAAAACTGTCTGCTCCGTGATGACAGGAGTGTAATGTGACATTCAAAAATATAGTGAAAACACAGTGTCTGTATTTCATGCACCGTTGGAGGGAAATAATGTTGTTTGTTGATGCTTTCTTCTGTCCAGATCTTATTGTTCAAGCCAAGTCTGGGACAGGAAAGACCTGTGTGTTCACCACCATCGCTTTGGACTCTCTTATATTGGAAAACACAACCACACAGGTACTACTTTTTCCAATATGCAGCAGAATGTAATATTTTACTAAAAGGTGTGCATTATAGTTGGCATCTAGATGAACACTTTACAGTTTGTTTTATGACTAAGTCATTCTGCTCAAATGCTATTGAGCTTTAAATTTACATTTGAGCCCATTCGGTAGTGAAAAATAGCAATTTTTACATATGATTTACATTTTATTTTAATAAATATCAAAAATGTAAAAGGTGTGCATTATAGTTGGCATCTAGATGAACAGTTTACAGTTTGTTTTATGACTAAGTCATTCTGCTGAAATGCTATTGAGCTTTAAATTTGTGTTTGAGGCCATTCGGTAGTGAAAAGTAACATTTTCACTTATGATTTACAGTTTATTTTAATATCAAAAATTTAAAAGGTGTGCATTATAGTTGACAACTAGATGAACAGTTTATAGTTGTTTTTATGACTGTAATGCATTCTCCTCAGATGCTATTGAAGTTAGAAAAGTGTATACCAATATCGCATGTAACTTTAGAGAGGGTCCCTTAATTTGCGAATATCGAGCGTCCAACGTCAAGCCAACTTTATGCCACTAAATAATGTCCTATTTTAGAACAATTATGAAATGGAATATAGGAACTATGAACATTTGAAAGGCTCGTCTGTCTTTTTATGTTAGATATGTTAAATGATGTTAAAAGCACCTAAAACATGAGTGTGTGTTTATTTGACAATAATGTGCCCTTCTATTGTCCAATCAGGTACTGGTTTTGGCCCCCACTCGGGAGATTGCGGTGCAGATTCATGCTGTTGTGATGGCAATTGGCAGCGCTATGGAGGGCTTGGAGTGTCACGTGTTTATCGGTGGCCGACCTATCAGTCAAGACAAACTTCACCTGAAGAAATGCCACATTGCCATTGGTTCACCAGGTATGAGCTAGTTGAAATTCTTACTAGACAGAAATGCTTCATGTTTAGGCTTGAAAATCTTCTGGCCTTATTACTTACATATTTAAAGTTGATGTGTGTTTTTGTGCCACTAACATCCCCAACTGGGTTTGAGGATAAACCTTTGAGGAGGTCCTATGTTTGAGGATAAGCGAGCAGGTAAGCTTAGCTTTTGGTTCCAAAATCGGAGGTAACTTTCAGGGTATGTAAGTAACCATAGCAACTTGGTCTCTGAAGATAACCTGCTCCGGAGCAGGTTATGTTCCAGGGTTAGTTCACTTCAGCACTATCAGCATATGTGCGTGATCTACTGATGAGCCTTCAGTGGGCGTGACAGATAGAGCACAATATTATATATTATTACAATACAGTTATGTATATAGCCTACTAATATATATATATATATATATATATATATATATGTATATACATACTATATTGCCAAAAGTATTGGTTCGCCCCCTTCTAATGAACAGGTTTGACTACTTTAGTAATTTCTATGAGTACAAATCTTAAAGCATATAATGATATTCTAGGAAATTGTGTGCTTCTAATATTATAGCACCAGTTTGGACAGGACCCTTTTCTATTCTAACATGACAATGCCTCTGTGTATAAGGCAAGGTTCAAAAAGAAAATTATTGATTCAGTCAGTGTGGAAGAACTTGACTGGTCTGCATAAAACCAAGTCCTAATCCCAGTTTAACACTGGCTCTGGTGTGACTGTAAATGCAGACCATGAGCAAAAAACTCATCACCAAACACCAATGACTTGTACATACACTGTATAGACAAAAGTATTGGGACACCCCCTTCTTTAGAACAGAAAAGTGCACTTCCAAATCTGTGGCAACAACGATAGGAACATAATTCATGTATTTAAAAATTGTATATCCATCTCTGTTGCAACAGTTTAGGAAGTGTCTAAAATGACTGTACCCTTATGTACAAGTCATTGGGTGTTTGGTGATGAGTTTTTGGCTCAAGGTCTGCATTTACAGTCACACCAGAGGTGTTAAACTGGGATTAGGACTTGGTTTTATGCAGACCAGTCAAGTTCTTCCACACTGACTGAATCAATAATTTTCTTTTTGAATCTTGCCTTATACACAGAGGCATTGTCATGTTAGAATAGAAAAGGGTCCTGTCCAAACTTTTGCTATAAAATTAGAAGCACACAATTCCCTAGAATATCATTATATGCTTAAACATTAAGATTTATACTCATGGAAATTACTAAAGTAGTCAAACCTGTTCATTAGAAGGGGGTGACCCAATACTTTTGGCAATATAGTGTGTGTGTATATATATATTAGCTCTTTATCATTAACATATCATACAACTAATATAAGTAATAACTAAGGTAATATATTATTATAATATGGTTATATTTTATTGGCATATATAACAGTTATCTGTATAAATTATTAAACAATTCTGACAGGGTAATGTTTAATTTATTATATTATATATTTTTATTGCATTTTATATTATCTTCTCACACATGGATCGTCATTTTCTATAATGTATTTCTATAATAAAAATACGGAAAATAGGAAAAATGATTGCACAACCATCAATTAGGTTGCGATATGCAATAAGCATGTAAATGACCATTGAACAAAAGAAGAAGAAAGAAACAGCATGGCGCGCTTTTTCTTAGTGTTCGTTTCCATAGTGATTCGTCGCTCTGTTGAGAATGTCTTGAGTCTTAACCAGGAACATACTCTGTGTTGAATGAACTCACTCCTGGATGCCTTTTTGGAACCAATATACCTCAAGTAAGCAGGTTGTGGGTTAATCAGCCGAAAGTTCGGGGTTTAGCTGACGATAAGTTAACCGTGCTTTCTGGAATACACCCCTGGAAGTGTTAAAATAATAACTTTTTTCACTGAACACTCCTCCACTCTGCCATTAGTCTGTTAGATAGTCCGACCCCAAACTGAACAATTGGTTGCTGATTTGCTCAGGTCAGACTTCTTAAATAAACAGCAGCGTTTGATAGTCACCATGTTCCGACTATTTGGGAAAATCATCTTATCAATAGCTATCAGTTGCTTTTATGGCATCTGAAAGTCTGGAAGGATTAGTTTACTTTCACAATTAAATTTTCCTGATAATTTACTCACCCCCATGTCATCCAAGATGTCCATATGTTTCTTTCTTTAGATGACAAGACATGAAGGTTTTTGAGGAAAATATTCCAGGATTTTTCTCCATACATTGGACTTCAACAGGGTCCAATGCATTGAAGGTCCAAATTGCAGTTTCAGTGCACCTTCAAAGGGCTCTACATGATCCCAGCCATGGAATAAGGGTCTTGTCTAACGAAATGATCTGTCATGTTCTAAAGAACAAAACAAAAGTTTAAATAGTTTTTAACCACAAATGCTTGACAGACTTCTTTCAATAATTTAGTAGACTTAAACTCCTTGTCTTTCTTCAGTCAATAATCAGCTGCAGGGCAGGCTCACATTCAGATCTGCCACCATCCAGTCAACACAGATGGATTAAACCAAGTCCTGTCCTAATATTGTTGTTGTTTTTTTTTGCCTTTTTAAATATTTTGTTTTACTCGGATGTACATCATGGAAGAAAATGTCTGTTGCTACTCCCATTTCATGATGATTTTATTCATATAAGTATTTTAACAAAATGTGCTTGTTTAAAAACGTGCTATTAACAAATTTCCTTATGAGATTGGTCACTATATAATTAGGAAATTGTCTGGAGTAGTATTTAACACAGCAACTAGAGGTTTCTCTAATAGAGGGTTTGTGGTTTTTGTTTTATTAGGCAGTGCTGATGAAGTTTTGTTGTATTTATAGGTCGTATTAAGCAGCTAATTGAGATGGGAGCCCTGACTACATCCTCCATTCGCTTGTTTGTTTTGGATGAGGCTGATAAGCTGCTGGAGGACAACAGCAGTAGCAGCTTTCAGGAGCAGATAAAGTAAGAGTTGAACTGGTGGTTTTGATTTTGTACTTCAGCAGGTTTGAGTTAACGTTCTCTCTGTCTGTCTTAGCTGGATCTTCTCCTCTTTACCAGCAAACAAACAAATGTTGGCCCTTTCTGCCACCTACCCAGAATCTTTAGCACAACATCTGTCAAGATACATGAGAGAGCCGACGTTTGTGCGACTGAACCCGACAGACCCTGGACTCCTTGGTCAGTCTTCAGTCCTGTCTGCTTTGTTGATGCATTTCTTTCATGTGAATACCCTTTCAAATCTGAATTGAAACAGTTTTTGTTGCTCTTGTGTTATATCCTCTCCTCCAGGGCTGAAGCAATACTATAAAATCGTGCCGTCTCATTCATTACCTCATAAAGTCTTTGAGGAGAAGGTTCAGAGTCTCCTTGAACTCTTCAGCAAAATCCCATTTAACCAAGCGCTGGTATTCTCAAACCTCCATACAAGGCAAGAGCTGACACACCTTTCAATTACTTCCATTATTCTGAATACATGCTGATGTGTGCAGTAAGAGTAACAGATACTGTTACAGCACTGGTCATTATCATTCAAAGACTTTTATTAACAAAAGAATTGTGATGTTTATTGGAAGTAATGAAAGACTGAGTTGAGCTGTTGTTCTGCAGAGCTCAGCACCTGGCTGATATCCTCTCCTCTAAAGGTTTGCCTGCGGTCTGCATCTCAGGTAAGCTTCACCTTGGGTCTCTTTTTAAACCTAGTGAATGGCGTTGCTGTATACTGAACAGACTTTTACATAATGCAGTGTTTCCCAACCCTGTTCCTGGAGGCACACCAGCAGTGCACATTCTGGATGTCTCCCTTATCTGTCCGATATATTTCTAGTCCTGGAGTCTCTACTTACAAGCTGATGAGTTGATTCAGGTGTGTTTGATTAAGAAAAGTTGGAAAATGTGTAGTGTTGGTGTGCCTCCAGGAACAGGGTTGGGAAACACTGACATAATGGCATCTTCCTAATGGCAAGTAAATGATTTGTAATGATGAGCATATTAAAAACACTGCTTTATGTCACTCAGAAACCTTTACAAATCCTAATTAGTTTCCAAAGAGTTTCCAGTTAGTGCTGTTACATCACACTTTTGAAAGTTTTTGAAACGTCAGCTGTTTGATTCTGTGGGTTTGATCTCAAGTTAAAAAAGAAATATTAAATGTATGGTTATAACTGATCTCAATTATAGAATTTAAGTTTAAGGTCAATTTTTAAAAATGTTTTCTTTAAATTAAATTTCTTTAAATGTTTTTCTTAAAATCCTGTCTATAAAAAAATCTTTAAAAGTGTACTACAACAGTCCTGATGTAGCGCCGTTGCGCTACGGGCGTCCCGTGTTCGAATCCCGACTCGAGGACCTTTCCTGATCCCACCCCCCTTTCTCTGTAGTGTATGAAAGCCATTATTAATGGTTATTATGTTTAAACCCCATGATGTGTGTGTTTTGTATGTAGGTGGTTTAAGTCAGGATCAGAGGTTAGAAGCGATGTGGAAGCTGAAACAGTATCAGTGTCGAGTTTTAATATCCACTGATCTGGTGAGCCTCTGAACCTATTATAACACCTACACTGGAAAATACCCAACGTTTAATACCCAAGCAGTATTTAATTTTTTATAAATCTCTCTTTTCCACAGACTTCACGTGGTATTGATGCTGAGAAGGTGAACTTGGTGATTAATCTGGATGTTCCTCAGGACTGGGAGACCTACATGCACCGTATTGGTCGTGCTGGACGATTTGGTATGTCCAATTATTAAACAATTAAGCACCAATATATGTGAAGCCTCTACTCTGTGGTTTTAATTAATGTGTGTCTTGGGCATTTACATGAGAGTGCTTAATCAGAGATCATCTGCTCTGAGACAGGTCAGAGTCTGAAAGGGCAACTACAGCAATCAGTTTCGTAATTAGCTGCTAAACACAAACTCATCAAGAGCTTTTTAATGACCGCAGCACTCCAAAATCAGAATTCATAATTGGAACCTGAGCGTGATGTTATTGTTGTGGACGAATTTAATCTTCATTCTCATTAGAATTCTAGAAATGGATACGATCAGCAGTGTCTTTCCTCTGACCGTGACCTCTGTCTGTTGTGTTTCAGGGACTCTGGGGGTTGCTGTGACCTACTGTTGTCATGGAGAGGAGGAGAACAAAATGATGGCCATTGCTCAGAAATGTTCTCTGACTCTCACTCATTTACCAGGTACTTTTAAAAGTCTTTTTAAAGGAATATTTCTGGTTCTGTGCAAGTTAAGCTCAATCGACAGCATTTGTGGCATAATGGTGAAAAAAAGCAAAAATTTAGGAAACAGTGATGCATTCACAATAGAAATGAGTACAGCCAGTCTGTAAAGTTACTAAAATATAAGACAAATATAAATGTAAAAAATAAAATGTATATAAATAATACAAATTTATAAAAAGTGTAAATAAAATCAAATTTATATATAAATATCCACTAAAATACGAAGTAAAACATAGTCACAAGACATGTGTTGATTAAATTTGATTTTAGTGTTTAAAATAGATTACTTACAGAGCCCGTCAAGAGACATGGTGATGGTATATAAAATGAGATGGGAGGAAAAATTATATTTTAATGGGGTCACGAACTGCCTTTTTTATTATTTTGTACTGTTTTCTGAGGTCCATTTATAATGTTATCAAGATTTTTACATCAAAAGATTCTGTCATGTTTTTAACCACCCTCATCATAATGCTCTGTTTGAATAGGCGTGGCGGATTGTAGACTTGGAAATAAATAGGCACTGCTATGATTGGCTAACAGTTCTGTATATTTGATAGCCTACATCCTTCATAGAGGGACGCTGCTGTGATTTAGGTTAAAAATGCATAAATACTAGGGCTGGTAAGCGATTAAAATTTTAATCTAATTAATTACATGATGTGGCGATTAATTAATCCAATTAATCGCACATCAAATTTAGCTGAGAAATTACTCCCAAAAGATAATTTAAAGTCATTGTTGTGTAAAGCATTAAACAGACATTACAAAAAGTAGCTTCAGCAAGAAATATTTTGTTTGATTAAAATTTATTACATATACCCTTTTGGACCATGAGGGTGAGTAAATGATGACACAGCTGTCATTTCTGGGTGGGTGAACTATACCTTTAATTTATTTTATTAATTTTATTATTATTATTACTATGGAAATATGAAATTATTTCTTTAATGAAATGATAAACTAAAACTGCCAGTAGGTGGTGGTAAATGTCTTAATGATTAAGTCATCGAGTCATTTATTCATTCGATTTGTTCAAATGGCTGATTCATTCAGGAGTGAAGTAAATGATTCTTTACGAATGGTCCATTGAATCATTAGGGTTGTTAGACTTGAATCAATCGGTGTGTGACATCAAATTGCCACGAGAGCGATTAGAGAGCAGATGGCTCTGGATGTTTTTGAATCCCTCTCGCGGTCCTTTGATGTCATACACCGATCGGTCTGTGCAGCGCCGCTTCAAATCCAACGCGCATTTGGCCAGTGGTTCAATGCGCCAAATGGTTCACACAGTTCGTTCAAATCGTGCATTAAAAAATTAAATGCCGCTGTGTGTTGCTCGGAGATGAACTGCTTTGTCTTTATATTTTCGTTGACACAAAATTCAGCAAAACAGACAACATTGTGTCTAAAATAACACAATATTAACTTCTTACTTACTGAACTGTTGTACAAGATCAGTATCACATTTGCACTTGTGTGATATTGCACTTAGCTTATTGCTCGTGTGATATTGCTTAACTTAGCTATATGATGTAAATATGAGACAAAAACTCAAACGGGCATTTTTGCCCCATATCTTGAGTTTTAGGTACATTCTAACTACGTCCTCTAGGCTCCATCACGCAGTGAGTTGTTGCCCTGCCTCATATTTGTCGTCACTCAGCTGTATGAAATGTTAGATGACCCACATAGGTCTGGGGCGGGGCAGGTGCGTTAAATGCGTTAATAATTTTAACGCGTTATTTTTCACCGTAATCGCGTTACATTACCAGCCCTAATAAATACTTAGTACATATCAAACAATCTGTAAGAAAAGACAAAGCAACAGTGACCACGTAATGAAAAAAGTTACTCACACTTGTGTGGTGGGACATCGGATCCAATAAAGCCGGCACAGCATCGGCTTTTAGTTTCCATCTTTCTGAAAATCCCATGTCGAATTGTGGCTTGTTTTTAAATAAATCTGCAGTAAAATGAAGTGAACAAAGGACCGAGCTCTTACTGATGCGGTTTGGATCTTAATGAAAAATAAAGTTAATTCACTCTTTCGTAATGTGGGGATCAGAAGGCAATGCAAAGATTGTTTTTCGACAACTTGGCGCTGCACAGCATCTTGTTGTATTTGGAGCATCTTTATTGTTTGATTTCTGCATAGACCTGCGTTTGCTGCTCTCGTCATTTACCTACTACATGCGTGAATTGGGAGGGCGGGGTTAAACAGGCAGTGATGTGTAAGCAGGCATTGATGATCTTCTGCGGAGGCGGTGTTTATCCACACTATTAAATCATAGAGTGGTGCATTCCACAAGCTGTCATTTTAGAAGATTGGCTAAGCTGTTTTTAGACTGAGAAAGTTTTAAGTTTTAAAACTTACAGGGTGTTTTTATAGTACAATGACCTCTTTCAAAAGATCAAGGAAATTTTGATTTCATAGTTCATGACACATTTAAAAGGATAGTTCATCCAAAAATGACTATCATTAATTACTCACCCTCATGTCGTTCCAAACTCGTAAGCCCTTCGTTCATCTTCGGAACACAAATTAAGATATTTTTGATGAAATCCGAGAGATCTTTGACCCTCCATAGACAGCAAGGGTATTACCACTGTCAAGGCACAGAAAGGTAGTTAGGACATTGAACCACTGTATCACTATTTTAACAATCTTAATTTTATGATGCTACGAGAATACTTTTTGTGCACAAAAACCCCCCCAAAAATAACGACTTTATTCAACAATTCTTCTCCCCCAAATTAGCGCCTTCTGCCATTATGGAGAGTATCACATGTGTGGTGAGTATCATGCGTGTGGTGCTGCTGATGTAGAACACACATACGCTGTGCCTTGTTTACGTGCAGAGGAAAGCACGCGCATGCGTCGTGGTACTCTCCATAATGGCGGAAAACTGGAACTCGTGGGAGAAGAATTGTTGAATAAAGTCATTATTTTTGGGGTTTTTTGGTGCACAAAATGTATTCTCGTAGCGTCATAAAATTAACCCCTGATGTCGCATGTACTATTTTAGTGAACTATCCCTTTAATGTTTTTTGGGTCTCTCACAAAATATTTGCGTTAACTTGCAAGACATCCCCCCAGTAAACTTGCAAAACATTTGTGATAGAAATAGTATGAGGTGGGAGGTAAAACTGTTAAAACTGTGCAGTGCTTTTGCAAGCGAGCGCAAAACTTTTGAGAGAATGCAAAGTTTCTCTGATGAACTCAATACTTTTGCGAGAGAATACAAAATATATTTTTTCAGTCATGTCCCTTTAGGGGCTCCCTAAAGCCCAAAGTATACTTCGGCTGCCTGTGTTCTGTGATGGTCTGTGCACTGTCCTTGTGATTTCATTTTCATCATCAAGAATGTCCCCGGACGTCCAGGAAAAAGTAGTATATCCTGGCCTTGAGGGGACTTTTCTTCTGAAGTTAAATTTGTTGCCATAGCAACAATACTGTGAACCCTAAAATGGCTGTAAAAATTAAAGTTCAGGTTGAACTAGGGGTGGGCGATATGACCAAAATCTTATATCATGATGTGACTAATTTTATATCATAATAAAGGTATATCAAGATAGTTATTTTTTTCTTTTAAAAAGGTTTTTATATTAAAATCTTTGATACCATAAAATTTTCATAATCCTTGTCACCAATGTCAATATCAAACTAATACAAGCCTAAAAAGAGACAAAAAAAACAAAAACCTCAAGCTCACTGAAGATCAGAGATGAAATAAGGATAAGAAACTAATTGCAAGCAATAGGACAAAAAACTACAATAAATAAGAAACGCTACATACATTGTGTAAATTATTTAGTCTTCACTGTGTTAATTATATCTATCTATATAGTATACATTGTGTATATATTATATATTTTATATATATATATATATATATATATATATATATAAAGAGCAGTGAGAGATTTTCTCTCACTGTTGTTTGATTAATATGAATGGCAGACAGGACAGCTTCCCCGAACTCCGGATCAATATACTGTTACATATGCGTTTTCTTTTTCAGTTGTTTACTCTCGCTTAAGACCTAAATCACTGTATTTATGAGGATAATTGCAAAGAAGGGGATTCTGACGCATATAAGTGTGTTTATGTAATCGTTCAAAGCCAATAAAGTGGCAAAAAAAAGATATATATATATATATATAAAAAATATAAATATATAAAACGTATATAGCTGTTGTTTGTTTCAACGGCTTAAAGTCAGTTGTTTTAAAACTGCAGTGCTTAATGCGTGTCCATGCTACAGATGTAGTCCCACCTTTAGGAACGAGCTCCTCGTTTTGTCCTGGCTGGTCATTCTCCACCTGGTTCTGTCTCCCCTTCACGCCCCGTTTGTGGCGTGTAAAGATCGCAGTCATCCAATGTATTTTGCGACACCATGAAGTAAATGATAGAGCATAATATGAAACGATAGACTTTATTTCGTCCATCCGATATATATATCGTCATATCGCACAGCCCTAGGTTGAACTTTTATTGAACCTGGAATGTTCCTTTAACTTGGTGTGAAGGCTGTTAAGCATGTTTTCCTACCTTGTGTTACAGATCCAATCCCTCCAGGGATCATGGAAGAGGCTTGTGACTGGGATGTGATAATTGAACCTCCTTCAAAACCCACTCAGAAAATACCTGACATTCCCAAACCAGAGAAGAAAAAACAAGCTAAATCTGAAAAGCCGACATCGAAACCCTCCAGAGAGCCTCACATCTTGACGGTCATCCCAGAAAAGGCAACAGATGATAAATCCTACAGTGGTGCTGAAACCAAGGCTAAAAATCACTCACCCAAACCTGAGAGGAAAAAACAATTACAGTCTGCTACAAACCTCCAGCATGACTCGACTCTTACTCAGAATAAACAGAATGACACCCTTCCCAGAATTCCTCCACTATCATCTTTTAAGTTGCATGCACGAAAAGTTATGACTTTCAATGAGGCTGTGGCGGATTATGAAAATTTCATAACAGAAGGTCCGGGAAGATCTGTTGAAATCATTCGCCAGTATGACGGATTCAACAGGAGCCGAGATGCAGTTAATGGACTGCATAATGGCCATGATGATGGTGATGATGATAAGGCTTATAAATCATATATTTTAGAAGAATCACACTCCCATCAAGATCTTCCTCCACAAAATGAGGTTTCAGAGTTGTCCTCTGAGCAGAAGACTCATTCCATGTCATCTGATGATTCTTCTTCAGAGTCTGAGATGGAGGTGGAGAGTGAATCAAGCTCTTCTGTCCCCAATCGGTCTTCACATCACACACCTGCTCTTCCAGACAATAGAGTCTCAGAATTGAACGAATCATCTCTTCCTTCAGCTAAAGTATCACAACAGACCAGCAGAAACAAGCAAAGTCCTAGTAAACCTCAATCCCAGAATCATGCAAAACACCACAGCTTTCCCCAGAAACACCGGCCGGCCTCTAAATCCAGCAGAAAGGCTGCCTCGGCAGGACAGAAGTGCAGAAAAAGAGAGGACGATGAACTGGAAGAGGAAGTGGCTGGGCAGGATTATTGGAGTTCATACAGGGCCTGGGTTGAATATTACAATTCATATTATCACCATTCATCCTATAACTGGATGTCTGCGTTTTGTATGAAATCTGTCTATATAAAAGAAATGATGAAGCACTAAAAAAAGTTGCCAAGGATATATTACTTTTGAGCTTTGTAACGTTCTCATTGGATTGTGTAGCCTACTTGTTGTTCTCTAATAAAAATTAATTCTTAAGATATCATGTGCAATCTTTTGAAATATTTTGTTACAACTAAGTGCAGTTCTATTAAAACATCTGAAACTGTTATTATGAGAACATAATGAACATTTTACATAAACATCGCATATGGAAACCCAAACGTTAAGTGTTTTTAGCCGCAATCAGAGAAACCACGCCCACTAATCTGAACATCATGCTGGATAATAGCACTGATTAGCAGAAATGAATCAGTGCTGCTCTCCAAATCAACTGACCTCCAGAAGAAACAAAAGTCTAAGTAATAACAAGAATAAGGTGCTAGGTGACCTTTCTAGACCGGTTCAAGAAAAGACAAGCATCTTTGAGCTAAATTTAGCCATGCGGCTCTCTGGAATACTTGATATTGATTGGTAGCCCATCATTTCTATAATAATAATTATATACAGCATGTATGTGTGTGTGTGTGTGTGTGTGTATGTATATATATATATATATATATATATATGTGTGTGTGTATGTATAATACATTATAAATAATAGAAATGTTTAAATAATTGTTTGAAATGATAGTAAATTGTTGTCCAAGCTCTTTGTCTCCGTGCGGTCTCTCTAGAAGTAAACTTTAATTTAATTTCAGCATTAAGTATTTGTCAACTCGAAACAATCTTTTATTTTCATTCATTTATTTGGTAAGCAGATAATTTGTCAGGCGCTCATAGTAAACACCGACAGGTTGATAAGTTTTCGACATGAGGATTAGTTCAGTGTTCCTGACAAAGGTTTTTCTTCTCACATTTCAACTCAAATTAAGAGTTATTTTTTATTTGTTTATGTTTCGATTTTTTTAGTAAGCAGCCGTGTAATTCATGTAGCCTAATAATATGCAGTGAACCGGATATTTTTCGAAAACAACTCCTTGTAATACAAGACCCCAACAGCCTACTTGCATGCTCTTGTGCAAATTGTTGCTTTATTTGAAATTATTGCTGAGATGGGGGAATAAGAGTGGGGTGGGAGTCAGAAGAGTCTTAAACCCATTCAACCCCCAAATCGCAACTGTGACGAACATGCAGGACATGTAGTCAGACATGTCCTAGTTGTTGAATCATACGCAGATTTATGCGATGGGAAATATAACACCTGTGACCCCAACATACTGGAATGAACCATCCAGCATGCGCTTTCTCATCTTTAATTCATTTCTCCTTAGTTTGACGTTTTTATTCGGAACCTCAGGAAACGTGCTGGTTTTCTTCGCTGTTCTCAGAAGCAGAAGTTTGCAGACTTCTAACAACGCGCTGCTGTTGAATTTATCCGCCGTGGCTCTTTTCAGATGTTCTTTAGATTCACCGGTGTTTTTATTGTCTTTAATCGTAGGAGATTCGGCTGGACATTTGCCGTGTGGCATTCAGCAGTTCACTTTCTCTCTGTGCAGCTGTGTGCAGTTTCTGACACTCGTGCTCATAAGTGTGGAGAGATTCTTGGCCATCGCCTTTCCCTTCAAGAAGAGGACGGAGAAAATAGGGATATGGATAGTGTTTATCTGGGTTTGTGGGCTTTTTATCGCAGTTCTGTCTCTGGTAATGTGTGATAATTCCTGTTACGTGATGTGCCAGCATTTACAGAAATCGCCAGGGTCACGCTCGGACCCCTTTGGTGTGTACGTGCTGCTTCCCGTCTGGGGTTTGTCTCTGATACTGATAATCATTCACTATTTCCGCATCTTTTCTGTTGTGAGACAACATACCAACAAAATCACTGACACAGGTGTTCAGTTTAGACCTTACTTTGGAAAGCACCTTCCTAGATGGGACCGCGTGGCGTCTTCAGCAACCGCGCGCCCGCAGAATTCACACAGCGCTTCAGATGTCTTCATACCCGCAGGGGATCAGACCGCAACTCCGCGTATAGCTGGCGCAGTGTGTATTCTGACCCCAGCGGCCCGCGAGCTGGGCAAGAAGAGGCTCGAGGGCCGCGTGGCGAAGAGATTCGGCTACATCATCATCACAGCCAGTGTGTTCTGGGCTCCGCTGTTTATCATCCTCTTGCTGAACATGTGTGAAGACTTCAGACAGAATGAAGTGAGAACTCCTTTATCCTATCTCATATTAGCTAGATTAGATTGCTTGACTGATTTGTCTGCTTTCTTGTTGTTTGCTTAGAAAATGAATAAAACCTTTTAAGATAACAGATAGCCTACTAAAATTTAAATTGTCCACATTCACACACAAGCACACACACAAACATCCCAGACATACATACATACATACATACATACAGTGGGTACAGAAAGTATTCAGACCCCCTTAAATTTTTCACTCTTTGTTATATTGCAGCCATTTGCTAAAATCATTTAAGTTCATTTTTTTCCTCATTAATGTACACACAGCACCCCATATTGACAGAAAAACACAGAATTGTTGACATTTTTGCAGATTTATTAAAAAAGAAAAACTGAAATATCACATGGTCCTAAGTATTCAGACCCTTTGCTGTGACACTCATATATTTAACTCAGGTGCTGTCCATTTCTTCTGATCATCCTTGAGATGGTTCTACACCTTCATTTGAGACCAGCTGTGTTTGATTATACTGATTGGACTTGATTAGGAAAGCCACACACCTGTTTATATAAGACCTTACAGCTCACAGTGCATGTCAGAGCAAATGAGAATCATGAGGTCAAAGGAACTGCCTGAAGAGCTCAGAGACAGAATTGTGGCAAGGCACAGATCTGGCCAAGGTTACAAAAAAATTTCTGCTGCACTTAAGGTTCCTAAGAGCACAGTGGCCTCCATAATCCTTAAATGGAAGACGTTTGGGACGACCAGAACCCTTCCTAGAGCTGGCCGTCCGGCCAAACTGAGCTATCGGGGGAGAAGAGCCTTGGTGAGAGAGGTAAAGAAGAACCCAAAGATCACTGTGGCTGAGCTCCAGAGATGCAGTCGGGAGATGGGAGAAAGTTGTAGAAAGTCAACCATCACTGCAGCCCTCCACCAGTCGGGGCTTTATGGCAGAGTGGCCCGACGGAAGCCTCTCCTCAGTGCAAGACACATGAAAGCCTGCATGGAGTTTGCTAAAAAACACCTGAAGGACTCCAAGATGGTGAGAAATAAGATTCTCTGGTCTGATGAGACCAAGATAGAACTTTTTGGCCTTAATTCTAAGCGGTATGTGTGGAGAAAACCAGGCACTGCTCATCACCTGTCCAATACAGTCCCAACAGTGAAGCATGGTGGTGGCAGCATCATGCTGTGGGGGTGTTTTTCAGCTGCAGGGACAGGACGACTGGTTGCAATCGAGGGAAAGATGAATGCGGCCAAGTACAGGGATATCCTGGACGAAAACCTTCTCCAGAGTGCTCAGGACCTCAGACTGGGCCGAAGGTTTACCTTCCAACAAGACAATGACCCTAAGCACACAGCTAAAATAACAAAGGAGTGGCTTCACAACTCCGTGACTGTTCTTGAATGGCCCAGCCAGAGCCCTGACTTAAACCCAATTGAGCATCTCTGGAGAGACCTAAAAATGGCTGTCCACCAACATTTACCATCCAACCTGACAGAACTGGAGAGGATCTGCAAGGAGGAATGGCAGAGGATCCCTAAATCCAGGTGTGAAAAACTTGTTGCATCTTTCCCAAAAAGACTCATGGCTGTATTAGATCAAAAGGGTGCTTCTACTAAATACTGAGCAAAGGGTCTGGATACTTGGGACCATGTGATATTTCAGTTTTTCTTTTTTAATAAATCTGCAAAATGTCAACAATTCTGTGTTTTTTCTGTCAATATGGGGTGCTGTGTGTACATTGAGGGGAAAAAATGAACTTAAATGATTTTAGCAAATGGCTGCAATATAACAGAGTGAAAAATTTAAGGGGATCTGAATACTTTCCGTACCCACTGTACATACACACACATATATAAAAATGTGTATATTTTTATATATATAAAAAAAAAAAAAATATATATATATATACACACGCGTGTGTGTGTATTATACACCCTAAAAGGGATAGTTCTCTCTCTCTCTCTCTCACACACACACACACATATATATGTGTGTGTGTATGTATATATATATATATATATATATATATATGTGACCCTGGACCACCAAACCAGTCGTAAGGGTAAATTTTCTGAGACTGAGATTTATACATCATCTGAAAGCTGAATAAATAAGCTTTACATTGATGTATGGTTTGTTAGGATAGGACAATATTTGGCCAAGATACAACTATTTGAAAATCTGGCATCTGAGGGTGCAAAAAAATCAAAATACTGAGAAAATTGCTTTTAAAGTTGTCCAAATGAAGTTCTTAGCAATGCATATTACTAAACAAAAATTAAGTTTTGATATATTTATTGTAGGAAATTTACAAAATATCTTCATGGAACATGATCTTTACTTAATATCCTAATGATTTTTGGCATAAAAGAAAAATCGATAATTTTGACCCATACAATGTATTTTTGGCTGTTGCTACAAATATACCTGTGCTACTTAAGACTGATTTTGTGGTCCAGGGTCAAACACACACACACACATATATATATATATATATTTTTATTTGGGCTGAAATTGCTATGCTGAATAGTTTCCATAAAAAAATTAATGTACTTTAATAGAAGTCGAATTGTCCGCTTTTTCCAGGTTCAGTCCGAAATTCATATTCTAAAAATATCATTTTCATTAAAAAAATAAATAAAAATGTAACCTTTTTCACATTTTGGACCTCACTGTAATATTTTCTTTCTTTTAAATTCCCTTGTTAAGAAATTATAGATTTGGTGTGTGTGTGTGTGTGAATGTTAGTGAGAAAGAGAGAACTGAGAACATTTTCGTGTTCATTCACTGTGCCCATCGGTTTGTGTTTTGTAGCACTGGCTGTTGCGCGAGCTGCACACGTGTGCGCTGGTTGTGACGTGTGTTCCAGCAGCAGTGGAGCCGCTCATTTACACGCTGCTTCATCGACAGCTGCGCTCACAACTCCACAAACTCCTGCCGAACGCACTCATGAAAAACAGCTGACTGATGGACAGGAGCAATTAGAGTACTTGAAATATATATATATATATATATAATCGTGATAGGCCTACAGGTGAATATACGGTGGCCGAGAGAGCTCAACGCGCTGCAACTTCAGAAAACACATGCAAATAGAAAAAGCACCAGCAAATCAAGAATACATCTTCATCAGTTTGACAGCACGTGGTGCAAATGCTCACAACACAACCAGATCAATTTTGGTTGTGTTGTGAGCATTTGCAGCGTGTGTGTTGTCAAATTGACGAAAGTTATTTTCTTAATTTGCAGGCGTTTTTTTCTATTTGCAGCGCGTTTCTTTTTTGGTTGTGTTGTCAAATTGAGGAAGTTGTTTTCTTAATTTGCAGCTTAATTTTCTATTTGCAGCGCGTTGAGCTCTGTAGTGAGATGTGTAGTGAAACTAATATATTAATTGAATGTACATACTACTGATATGTTACGCACCGCATAATTTGGGACTTCTTTATCAAGTAGATTAGACTTTTTTTCCCACAGAAGAAAGTAAGTCATACCGTTTTGGAATGACATGAGGGTGAGTAAATGATGACAGAATTGTAATTTTTAAGTGAACTATCCCTTTTAGGGTTTCTGATTTACAAGGCTTGTTAGAACACAATCTTGTAAATCTTAAACAAATATCACAGTTAATCTGCTATGAATCTATAAAATATACTTTAAACTGCATTGCAAAATGTTAGTCAGCATATAAAGTAAATATAAACAGATTTCGACCAAAATATCAGTTGAATAAAGTCTAAGAGGTTTTTCCTAATGGTTTTTCCTACCCATAATGTAGATCCAGAATGGAGGGTAATTGTTACAAATGTTGTTTTTTTTCCCCCTAAAAAAAACATAAAATCGAACTAAAACTCACAGATTAATGTCACCAGAGCTGCTTGTGGCTAATGTTAATAATACAAAATCCTAAGTGACAAAATGGTATTGTAGCAAAGGATGTTTTTAAATGGTGCTTTGATATTGAATGATTTATATGGGATGTGAGAAGCAAATGATCTGTTTGAGATACTCAGATAAATGCAAGTTTATGATGGAGTCTGAAAGGCCCAGGCCCAGATTTCTTTTTAGCTGCAGCTTGTTTCTGCATCCTGCCTGACTTATATTGTTGTGATGTCATATCTATACTTTTTCATCTCCAGTATATTGTTATGAGTTTGTGATTTCATCATTAAACCGCTGTTAGATTGTGGTTCAGCATTGTCGGAGGAACTGAATAAACAGCAGATGTATTTGTGGCAGATACAATTCATTTATCAGGCGTTTCACAACTGTGACACAAGACAAGATCATAAATAATATTTAACATCTGACAGTGAACAGGAATCTGCTGAATAGAACAACATGACTATCTCAAAAACAAAACAAAACAAAAAACAAAGCGAAAGAGTAAAAGAGTTAAACAAGCACAGACACACAGAGGAAGAAAGAAGACCCTCGACAGGTATGTAGATGCGCACATACAGATTTCCACTTGGTAATATATTCAAAACAACCAATTCTGTCATCTGAAGGAACTGCACAAATGAATTATTACAAAGCTGTTAGGATTCTAGAGTCACGTCTATTACATTGATAGTTCTGTAGTGTCCCCTGCTGGGCTGGAAGTAAAGACAAAGCAAAAGAAAAACTCCAACACATAACTGCTCGCCAATGTCCACAGGTGATCCAATACTCAACATTTATTATCTTAAAATTTAGAATATATTGGCCACACCTTCTCGTCCTGTTAATTAAACATTAGATCATTTCCATATTTCCCATCTATTATGTACACATGAAAATCAATAAATCACAAAGGGACCAAACATCATTTGGACCATAAAATCGGATCATTAGAGGTTTGCTATGGATTGTATGTACAACAAACAGGAAGATAATCATCATATGAACACATGGGCCATCAAAGAACATTTTGGTAAGAACGGTGTGGGCCGGATACCCTGATATTCCTAAATGTCACAATGTGTTTTTCCCTGCAATACTGGTGTCCTAGATGTCATGTCCAGCTCATGTTTGTGTAACTGGACATCCACTTAGGCTTTAAAGTTCAAGTATAGGTTATGTATCTGTTATGCAATTATTTAATCGTATTTTTCTTTCTGGAAAATATGGCTTATTCTATCTAAAATGGGCCAAAACAAGATTAAATATATTGATATGAGGTCTAGTGTGTGTTTCACTGCACTGAACACTAAAACTCTGGCCCTGGAGCAATAACGTCCTGAGGGGAGGGAAGGAGGAGGGGGTGCTTTCTATGTATGCTGGTGTAAGAGGCACAAGTGAGTGGGGTTTAAGGAGATGGGTGGGGTTTAGGGTCATGGGATGGGGGGTTATGGTACAAAAGGTGGAGCTCAGGGGATCATGCGATTGATTGCTGGCAGTGAATTGTAAACGATACAGACGAAACAGGGACTTTCCACTAATGAGCACAAGTTCTCTCGTTGACAATGCCGTTCTTGTGAACATGGCTGACAAATAAGGACAAAGACAGAAAAGGAGGGAGAGAAAAGAGGTGGAGAATATCTCTAATTGATTCGTACGGTTGACAGTTTCTCTTCTAACAGCAACGCATGACTGGAAATCTAGTTAACATAAACATTCACTGTTAATGAAAAACACAAACATCAAAAGTTTCCTACCCATGTAGTTTTACGCAAACTAGACACATTTTTAAATACCCATTGAGCGATAATGACAATAACACTTAGATCAGAACAACTACAGGAAGCAGGCCAGCAGTGGACAGAGGAAAGGGGCGGGGCAGACAGAAAGGGGCGGAGTGGACAAAAAGGGGGCGGGGTAGGCAGCTGCTCTGGTTTCGCCAAACAATGGCTAAATATTACAAAATATTCTATCAACAGTATTCACAGTTAAACCAAGGCTTGATACACATTGTAATCACAAAATCTCAGCGACGCCTTGTGCTTGTAGTCACAGACAGTTTTAAAAACACTTTCATGTTTCTTTCTCTCTCTCTCTCTCTCTCTCTATCTTTTTTATTTTTTGGTTCTATATTACATAGTAATGTCTGATAGGTCACAACTAACGTTACAAAGTCGGCTCAACGTTTTGGACTCAGGGAGAGACAGTGGCTTAAAGAAGAAGGAAACTCTCCTCCCCCTGAGAGGCACAAACTGTGTGAGAGGCTGAGAGTTTGAGGGACGATTCACTTTTCACACACGCGCGCGCACACACACACACACACACACACGTGGGGCAGAAACATTCAAGTTAGATCTAATTCTGACCAATCACACATATTCCAAAAATAAAAACTTAGCACAGTCTAAGAAACACTGTCACACTCATAACGGTCTCCCTCAAACCTAAAGCAGAGTTTCTCTTATCCTTTAGGAATTCCTCTAGACCAAAACACAACTTAATTGGGATAAAGTAAGCCGAGGCTTTGAGAGGCTGTCTGTGATGTTGGAACAGATTAACGGACTGATATTAAACAAACAGAACTCACGTATGAAAACAAACGCGTGACCTCTTTCCTCCATCTCTAGTCAAAACAAAAAACAGTAGGCTATGACCCAACAGAAAACTAAGAGGAAAAAGAAGAAGAAATGTTTTATGCACAGTGACACTGCAGTGACACCCTCATCTATAGCACTCCTGATGGAGAGTGATCGAATACTCATGGTCGTCCTGCTGCTGCTTTTGCCATCTCTCTCATTTACACAGACGCATCGTTGTTGATCTTCTATTTCTTTCAGAGAGTCTGAGTCAGTGCACTCCTTCTCCCACTAGGGGGCAGGCTACTCATCAGTTTCTCTTCCTGAGTTCTGTTTTCTCCTACAGCGCAGAGATTTTCACCACATCAGTGCCAGTGTTCGGAAGAGGCGGAGCGTCTGGGTTGGGAGGGGGCGGAGCGTCGGGACTGGCTCGAGAGTTGTTTGACGGAGGGGTTGGGATACTGATGATTGCCGTGGTAACCAGTCCACTGCTCTTGCAGTTCAGACTCCCTGATTCATCCGACATCAGATTGAGACTGGAACGACTGAGACAGAGAGAGAAAGAGGTCTTAAAACTCTTTTCATACTCTCATACTTGTTTATTTAGTTTTGTCTAACTGTTTATTAAATGTCCAGTGGACTAATTATCACTTATTTTAATCTGAACCAACAATTGTCATTCACATATGTATGTTTGAAAATATCTATGGGTGGAAATTACACATTTCGAAATGTTAATAAAATGGCAGATTCTTTTGATTTGCGAAGGTTAATTTCAAAGGTTGTATTTCATATATCATAAACACTAATAAATACACATTTTTTTTGCCTTATTTGACAGAAATTAGAGCTTGATTGTAAATGATGCATCAAATATGCAGTTATATACATTTTAACCCTCACTTTCTGTTGAGATTGACTTTACTTTTTATGTTTGGGGCCCCATGAGACCCTAGTAATAATATTAAAATGGTTTATGTTTATTTTACACTTTGTCATTTTTTTTTAAATTTAGAAATATTTTTTATGATGGATTTTCATAGGTTAAGACTGAAAGTCTGGGTCTGTGACAATGGTAAACAATTAAAACCAAACATTAAAAAGCATTTAAGAAATAGCAAAACGATGAAGGCATGGTTATTAATTTTTTTTTATAACAGCTGTCATCTGACCTTTATATTCACCTTATGTTGTAATTCAGAAGTAAGCTATTTTCTGTGAATGAGTGCGACTTCTGTTTTAACAGCTGTAAAACTATTTGTGCTACAAAGCAGTATGATTATGATAATACATTAAAATTATATGATAACAAATACCAGTTTGCAACATTAAGCAGCATAACAGACTGTTTTTGTATAGCTAAAATAGCTGGAAGCCAATGACACCGGTAGACTTGCATATTAAAGTTACAAATGGCTGCACTTGATGTAATAAAACAATATAAAAAAGTTGAAGTCTTTTAGCTCTAATAAAAATCAACTCTTTTAACAATGCTGTATATGAAAAATGAGTGCTAACCTGGTGTTTAGTGGTTGCTGTTCCCCACACTGGATGTGTAATGCGCTGAGCTCCTGCAGGTTGTGTGTGTGTGAGTGTGTGTGCGTGGCACTGAGAGGCTGGATGTTCTTCTTGGTTCTCCGAGAGCAGCAGGTGCCGGTGATGCCCTCCTCACTGGAGAGAGATGGACTCTGCGATGGGAAGTTCTGTAGTGCTGTCTGCAGGTACCCCTGTTCATACAGCCGCTCGTCCACAAACTCATGATTCTGAAACACAAAGATTATTTCCTTAAGATTATTGGTTTCTGATGTTTTATTTACTGGCATAAGCCTTAATTCCCTTTACTTCAAAGCCTTTACAAGCATGTTAAACTTTTAAATATAAAAGAGAATATGAAACAACATTGATTCATCTTTACTTCATAACAAATGAGAACAAATCAGAAACAAATCAGTTCATTTTTACATCAGTTGTTACATAAGATGACTTTTTTGGATGTATTAAATGCATCTCTAAAGAGAATATTCAGTGGTTATTATTGTAGGATGGGACTTGATTTGACTGAATCAGCAAAGAGTGAAACTATGATAATATTGGTTCATTTTTTTTTTCATGTCCATGCCTTGATTAGGTTATGTCACTGCTAAGAAAGGGCATTGCAGAGGCAGAAAAAGTCATATTTTGATCAAAGATTATTAAAACAAACTTTTTAATAAAACATTTTTAATATGCGATAAAGCAACACATAGCTACATTTTGTATGTCGTACCTGCTTTTAAATATCAAGTTTGTGTTTTGTGTAAACATATTTTGATAATATTTAAGTTTAATTTACATTGTTTTAATTTAACATTTATTCTAGCCTACATTCATTTACATTTGTTAAAATTGCTCCAAGTAGGTCTATTGTGGCATTTAAAATGTGAAAAATTTATTTCAAAACTTAAAGCAACTAAAAAAGGAGTAGTCTCTAAAATACTTAATCCCTAATTAATTTGTTATAACTTGCATTTACTTGTTTCGTTTATTAATTGTAAATAATTTTGTTATAATATTTATTCTATATTCTATCTTTTTCAATGTATGATGCTTGGATGTATTGTTATTCCCAGCGACGGAAAGCCCCGCCCACACTGAAATATAATTGGACAGAAATAACGCTGGAGGAGGTGTGATTGATTGTTGGAGTTGACAAACATTGATTGGATTACACATGACAAATTCCACAAGGAAACGCAAAAAATGATGGCGTCTGGAAAAGCATCGCAGATGTCATGAAAAAACAAGGTATGTTCTTTACGCTGTGAGATAGAGCGAGCAAACAGAGTGAATTGTTCCGATTGGCTGTGTTTTGGTGCGTCACTCCCCAGTTTCGCGTTCATTTTTCGCTTGTGGCTGACAACTTGTTGTGCAACAAGCTCCTTAACAAATTAGAACAGGTTGTATTGTACTTTGATTTGAGATATAACCTGAGATTGATTGAAATCTGCTAAATATTGATAGGAGGAACTACGCTTTTTGAAACTCTGAATCAACTGAACCAGTTGCTTTCAAAATGATTCACTGTTTCGCATGAATGATTCACAGGCTTGCGGCACCTGCTGTTAAAGAAACAATGTAAATGCAATGAAAACTCAGCCCAAACTTGTATAATTACACATTTTACAAACCAATTGCAAATATTTTCATTAAAGTGTAATCTATTAATGTAATCTACGAATAATTAATACATAGCATTAAATATGAAGGTTCTGTAAAAATTGTGTTCTTTTATTAATGTGTAGTAGTGCTTGTTTTGAGTGTCATTAGGCAGGGCTTGGCAAACTAGGGCATTTAGAATCAATTAACTATCTTTCTCCTTTTTTTGTATTATACACACTTAAGTATTAAAATTCATTAAAGTAATTTAAAAAACACTTAGCCTACATTATAAAATTGACCCAAGATCAGTTACACACTTGTTATCTAGTGCGAAGTCTATGCATTTTGAAATGTTTTTAAACCAAGGTTCAAAACAATATTACAAAGCCTCATTTGTTGAAACCATGTGACTTAGCAAGTTTGATACACATTCTGAACCACTGATTCGAAACAAAAGATTTGAAAAGTTTCATGAAGCAGTGTTTCAAAAGCAGCCACCACTACTTCTAACTGACCGTGGTCTTCTCAAGACAGTGCAGAAGATGGTGGTGTTGACTCTCCAGCAGAGATGTGGTCTTCTTCAGTTGTTGGTCCTCCTCCAAGGAGCCCTGCAGAAACACACACAAACATTCCCATAATTTTTAAGAATCACCACATTTCATGCATGAATAATGAAGTGGAGAGAGGGACAGAGTGTGTGTCGTTTGGCTCAGTACCTGTGGTGAAAGTTTCATCTTGTAATAGGGGAGCTGCTGTTGTGTAAGAGTGGGAGGGAGAGACATGGAGAGTGGTTTACTGCTTTTGGAAGGAACTTCATCCATAACAGAGCAGCACAATATATCATCCATAACTTAAATAAACAAAGCTTGAGAGAAAGGAAGGACGAGGGGCCTCAGAGGATTGGGCGAATCAGAGTGATTCCACTTTTCTGTTTCACAAATCCATTGGTATGGTTACTAAAACTCCACATATCTTGTAGAGCTTTTGCTTGGGAGCATGTGCTCGCACACTGGGCCCTGAATGCACATACACTGCTCCACATTTTCACCATTTCCACAACGTCTTAACACGACACAAGCACCAAAATAACATGAGTGAGTCAGTGAGTGATGTGTGGGAGGAGAAAGAGACAGAAGGAAAAATAAAGATATTGATAGAAATGAAGAGAGAGCAAAATTAGGTGTCTTACAGTAACATACCCTGAATACTCTTATTCTGAGCAGACTGCATGTTTGCATGTGATCTGCGTGGTATTTATGAGCTATTCAGATAGGCTAACCTAGAAGCAGCTTCTCCAGTTTGAAGCAAAGTCAGACCATTCTTGGGTGAATCGCATTAAGAAACCTCAAATTAACCCCAAAATCAAAGGACTGCATATTATAAGAATACTTTGCATGAAGAAGATGAAGCCAATTTTTAGAGCCGTTACAAATTTTTCCATTGTGACATTATTTTCATGACAGTTAAGCACATTTGTTAAGTCTTCTTGTGTGAGTCATGTTTTTTTGGAGAGGAAAAAACTGATGTGGATTTTTAACCCTCCTTTTTTCTGTTGATATTGACTTCACTGATTTTATATTTGGAGTCTATTGATGTATATGTGTAAAAAAGTGACAAATTTGAAATTAATCACTTATTGCCCTTTCCCAAATTATTTTAATATGTTCCCTTGATCTGATCTAACCTCAGTAGACTAGACAAATATTCTTAATACTTCATTGCTTTGTTTGAAATGTGATCAGTATCTATTCTAGTATTAATATTAATTGCATTAATTAATTTTTTTTTTTATACCAGTAGTCTCATTTGTTGTTGGATGAACTGGATAAAGGCATCTGCCAAATGTAAAAGGAAATGAAATATTATTTAGTAGTAAAATCTACGTTACCATTTTAAAGGTTGGGGTTGTGTTTTTATTTTTTTATATCGTGTATTTTATATATATTTGAATTAATATTTAGTACTAAGCACATATTTCACACTGTTTAAACAGTCTGGAGGCCTTTTAGACTCTATAATGAAGCTCAATTTTGTCAGGTTTCTGTCTGCTTCGCTCTCTGGACCTCTCTGAGGACGTTCTGTGAAACTGGTTAGCTCTCTTTGGAGCTCCCTGCAATCTGTCTCTGCACTCGCTGTTCACTCTCAGCATGTTCCTCGTTCCTCAAGCGCATTCGACGCATTCAGAGAATCGCCGCTTTCTTTTTCCAGGAAGGCATTTTATAGGAGCTGGACAGCTTCAAACAACTGCAGTAATAAAGACCAGATCTCCCTTTCACACACATGTGCTCACAGCCTACTCACTAATGAGGGTGTTTAGCAACACATTAAGACATTTTCACATCAGTTCATCACTCTGTTCTGATAAATTGGATGTCATTGAGTTAATTGAGCTGATGTTTGTGCAAATATGCAAACACGAAAATCTCATAATCGCTCTTAAGTGCTGAAAATTGGATCACCCCATGTGAATCTCTAGCTTTAAACACTTTTAAAGCAAAACGACCTGACACTTTCATCTCGGTGCTAAAACACTGTCTGCAGGAGTTCTTGTTGAAAACCATGCATAATGTATGGCAAATAAAAAAGAAGCCACTAGAAGTCAAACAGAAACAAAACATGGAAAAAAATGAGCATGAATGTGTGTGTGTTTATATTTGTGAAACAATGTGTGCAAGTGTGTGTGTGTTTCTCACCGTTAGCTCCAGTGATTGGTTGAGTCCATTTCGTTTGCTATGCAGGAAGGCGCTAGAGCTGCCACTCTTTGAAATTCTCATTCGGGCCAGTCGGGCTTTCTGTCAACACATACATAAAGGAAGTTACAACTCAGTCTACCAGTGCTTTTCCATCACAAAGGTCTGAGTTTCAATCTGATCCCTGTTGAAAGAGCAATTCAGATCAAAGTACTTTAAGAAACAAAATGGATTTTCACATAGATTGCTGTCCGTCATGAGATGATGAAAAATGCAAGTGGCTTCAAAAACCAATCCCTGACAGCTATGCAGTGAAAATGTACACAGATCAGGGAGAAGAAAGCGGTTGCTCGCTCGCTCTACAAAGCATAAAAGAATGGTAATTTAGAGAAACGCAGCTGTGTAATGGTTAATTACAGTAAACGTCTTGTGTAATGCTGAATTACGGTTAGCGCAGCTGTGTAACGATAAATGATAGAGCAGCGGTTCGCATTCCCTCAGTCTATGTCATTTTTATAGGCACAGCATGGATGATGGGTGGAAACCAGCAGTCAAAACCTCTGTGGAACATCAAATTTTAATATTTACAATGAATGAGAGTATTTTAATCTCCTCAGATCCAGAGGCATCAAATGATCTGCGCTCTCATTCTCTCGTCATCCCATAGAAAACTGATCCTCTCTCTCGTTTCGGTTCCCTTAAGATGTAAAAAGCTTTATTGACATGATGAAAAGGCTTCACGTTGGCAAAGCATTAATAAACATGATGTATACACCAGATTTTTGTGAATGTGTTAGGGTGTCGTGGGAGGTTGTCAGGGTGTTGCATTGCGGTCACTAAGGTGTTCTGACTGGATTTTAGTGCATTGATTTGCTGTTATTAGGTTAATTTGGTTGGTTTTTTGAGTGTTGATAGGTTAAGTTAAAAGATCCCATTTAGGTTTCTAATTTTTTCTGGTCCCAGTGGATTGTGTTGCTCCTTCATATTTACACTATTTACACTACCCCACCAATGTGTGGTTGGGGTAGACAACATTACAAAAGATGCCTTTTAAATAATAAATAACAGCTCCAGTGGCGTAGGTGGTAAAGAGCGTAGTAGTGACTTTCTGACGCAATCACCTTCTGGCGAACTCGTTCTTTCACATCACATATCAGATCAGATAGGCATTCATTTTCGGTAAAATTAAGGAAATAATCGAAAAGTGTTAAATAAAGTGCCTCACGGGTGTTTATCGGTTAGAGTTAGGGGTGGGTGTAGGGAGGCTTTATTGCCCCAACAAGGCGGCATCCATTTAATAAGTCTAATAAAAATGATCATTTACACTCAATACGTTATTATTGCATATACTCTTTTTATAATATACTACAATACTGAGGTGCAAATATCTTCCATTTGCATTAAATAGTATAAACAGCATCTAACTAATATTGCAAAGAACTGTTGCAAAGAAAATACTGCTATTTTTACATAGTGTAAATTTGCACTTAGTGTAAATAGCAAATTATGCAGGTTAATATAAAGTATAATATGTATTATTCAAGTAATTTGATTAATATATCTTTATGATTATTATTTTTGAAAAAAAAAAATCTAACAAAATTCAGCAAGAAAAAAAATATTAGAGTTATCATTTGGCAAGCAAGAATAATTAGTAAAAATATCTAAACATTCTTAAAAGGTAAAGAAAAAAGACTTGATTTGAAGCTAAATTATGGAGGATAAAATAGAATATTACATATAATCTGAGATAGGCTATTGTTTATTCTGTATACACACACGCACGCACGCACGCACGCACGCACACACACACACACATGTTGTGTTTCCATGTTTTATGGGGACTCGCCATAGGTGTAATGGTTTTTATACTGTATAAAACTGTATTTTCTATCACCCTACACCTAACCCTACCCCTTACAGGAAACTTTCTGCATTTTTAGATTTTCAAAAAACTTCATTCTGTGTGATTTATAAGCTTGTTTCCCCATGGGGACCTAAAAAATGTCCCCACAAGGTCAAAATTTACTGGTATTTACTGGTATTACTGCTATACTTGTGGGGACATTTGGTCTCCATAACGTGATAAATACCAGGCACACTCACACTCTCTCTCACACACACACACACACACACACACACATTTACATCTTATATATATATATATATATATATATATATATATATATATATAAATGAAAATTATATCATCATTTACTCACCTTTAAGTTATTCCAAACCTGAGTTTCTTTCTTTCTTTCTTTTGTTGGACACAAAAGATATTTTGAAGAATGTTGCTTATAGTTATTCATACTTCAAAATATTTTCTCTAGTGTTCAAACAAAGAAAGTAACTCATGTCGGTTTGAAATAACATGAGGGTGAGTAAATGATGACAGAATTTTCATTTTTGAGTGAACTATCCCTTTAAGAAGTTCTTGACAATTTTACCGGAGAAGATGATAAAAATTATTTTCTTATTTCTTGCAGGGTAGTATTAGTGTTTTAATAATCTGGTTTAGCTGTGTTTTCATTCTCTCAAACACAAAGAGGCTACTGTCAGGTGTGTAATAGGACCATGTAGTTGATTTTCTTGTTCATGGAGCTTGTCACCTTCACACACAGGTGGTAAGTGTTCATGGCCTGGACTGTTAATAGCACAGCTAAATGCTGGAGATCAGCTCCATGGGTATAACAGCAAAACACTCAGGGGGAGACGAACAGTGTTTTGCACGCCTATAGTCACAGAAAGTTGTGAATAACACCACTGCTTGTCCACCGTTAGGGGTCATCGGCTCACCTACCACAATTGATCTAGGCCAATTGGCTGCTCTTTCTCGGATGTGGGTTCACAAATGCATTTCATCCCTGTGAGTGTTTGTATGCGTGTGCATTTTTAAATTATTGAAGAGGAACAAATTGTGTCTCAATTGCATCAGAAACCTCGCCGAGATCAAACCGGTATTCTGATGTTCATTAATTTCTCACACACACTTGAACACAGATTGAAAGAACATACACCATCATTAAAACCCTCACACACAAACACACACACGAGTCCCTGTGGGTGAGCGGAGTGCTAACTCTGCTTTTTCACAGGAGATTGCCATCACATAATGGAATCAGTTCAGGCCTCTGAGACCGTTTGTGTTTCCAACAAATGCTGGAACAAATTTCGGCTATCATGGAAAAAAATGAGGAACATTTTTCCTGGGGATCTGCCCCTGTAGAACATGAGATGGGGAACGGCTGCAGTAATGCTGAGGTTCTTTATCAATGTGACAGAGAATATCGCTGCTGAGAACTGTTGTTTGGGACTAGGCCGAAGCTAACCACACTGTGCTGAGATCGGATAGGCTGAACAAAGCAGCAAATTCACAGATTACATTTCAGTTATACACATAAAGCCCACTGTGACACACCTCATGGCAGTGGTGAGGCCAGAAGTCTGCTCTCTAATTTCATCAGGAATATTATGAAGCCAACTGCTTTATGAGGCAAATTTGTGGTCCGTGACCAATTTCAATTCACTGTAATCATATCAAAGCATTCCTATTTGGAATAAAAATACATTTTTCACACTATGTATTCAACAGAAATATAAATATGTGCCATAAAATGCAGTTTCATTTTATTTCCAAGCTATTGTTATTCTGGTAGATTTGGTTGGGTGGACAAGACGTTAGTCCAGGTAGATGGTGTTCCTTCCCTTTTGAAAAATAAGGGCCCTCTTTAGCATACTTTTAAATGACTTTTAATATGCTAGTATGCTTTAAAAAATATGCTTGTGTGAAAACGGAAAATAATGTTTTCAGACACTTAATTGCATGTTAATTGAACTTGAATTAATATTATAGTTTTAATTTATAGGAACAGTTCACCCAAAAATTAAAACATTATTGTCATTATTTACTCACCGTCAAGTTGGTTCAAACCTGTATGAGTTTGTTTCTTCTGCTGAACACAAAGGAAGATATGTTTCAGGCGGTGGGTAATCAAACAGTTGCTGGTTCCCGATGACTTTCATAATATGGAAAAAAAATATGGAAGTCAAACAGTTTGGTTATCCACATTCTTCAAATTTCTTTTTTTTGTGTTCAGCTGAAGAAAGGAACTCTTACAGGTTTGGAACAACCGGGAGGGTAAGCAATCTATCCCTTGTTGATGTATCCTTTTAAGTGCACTTCTTTTTCACAAGGGTCGCTTTGGCTGCATACCTTCCATCTCTACCCTCCAGCAGAATCAGCTGAGTTTTTCATTAAAGTTTGTGCTGTTTAGTCCCACAGGATCAGATTCCTGTGGAGTGGAAAAGTGTGACCTGCACGATTGAACCACATAGACGTCACTGTGAAAGGGGAGATTTCAAATATAATACACCGTGGATTGTGATTGGATGGTTTGATCATGTGTCAATCAATCAAAACATTTAATTCCCTTTATAAATGAAAATGTTACTAGGGATGCTGTCTAGCATGCGGCGTGCACAAGTTGTTTATGCCTGAAGCATTGGCTCTAGTGAAAACCACCAAAGACTGGTGCGGAGAGGTGCTGAGAGGTGCTTTCTTCTTTGCACTGTTCTCTGAAACAACAGGCAGCAGTGCAGAGAAAATATCAACAGTGAGTGAGAAGGCAGTGCTTGCTGAACTGTACATTTGCTGTAGCCTATACAGTCATACTGGGCCTACGGTTCTATATACTATACTTGAGCATTTATATTTTTCTGTACAGCTTGCAAGAGTCTTAAGATGCTTTTAACTTAAATAGAAAATATTTATTTATTATTATTCAGTATAGGGAATACAGGGAAGTATAAGCACCTTGATTTTTTAAAAAAAATAATTCTTTAGACATTTTGATTCAGTGTAGAAAGTAGTGGCCAAATACTTATTTACTATAAATGTCAGCAGAAAAAAATGTGCAAAATGTTTGCTTTTAGCTTGTCACTGGGGCAAGATCCTCAACAATATACGTTTAAAATGTATCTACACCTTAGCAATATTATGCACCCTTAAGGTGCAATTTTGCACCGTTTTGGGCAATGGTTCTCAACTGTTTTGACTCCAGGGCCCCCACAACATTATTCAATGACACAGCACTTTTAGTTTCTGTAAATTACATGTAAGGATTCCACAAGTTTTAAGAGCTTGAGAGGTTCAAACTTTTTTAACAAGTGAATTTGACTTTTCCAGGCAAGTGTGAACATGATTTTTCTGGATAAGGATTACGGATAAGCATCTGTAAAAGCTGTATTTACAATTTCTACCCAATAAAATATTTTAAGGCCAGGTAATTTTAATTTTAATAATATAATTTTAATACCAGGTCTATCAAAACTTCTTGCAAGTTCTATCTTAATTTTTTGGCCTCCGGTTCTTTTCAACTGTGTCGTACTGTAGCTTCTTTATTTCTTTATTCTTTGTTTGCGACTGCTCTAATTTGCGCTGCGCTTGGTATATTGCCTTGGTCTATACATAAATGAGATGTTGCGTCTGTGTTCTTTAATTTGTGCGTAGTTAGTAAATCACCTGCAGAAATTTCCACGCCTATCAGTGCTGTTTTGGAATTGCGCTGTCACACTAGTTTTCCCTGTTTAGTAAAACTGGCCCTTTAAGTCTTAAGGCTCCCTTGTAGTACCCCCTAGTGGGCCATTGTCCCCTGTTTGATAATTTCAAAGTGTATGTGAAAACTTGGTACATCTCTTTAGTTTAATTTTAAAATGACCGAAACCAAACCTACATCGTTGGGTGAGGTAGAGAATGTTACCTAGACCTGCAATATAGTTAGAAAATTGCAGGACCTGAATAAATCTGTTAATCTGCGAGTCAGTTCAATGACATACATAGTGACATACATAGTACCTACATCCTTTTGCTTACTGTAGTTTTTACAGCTGCAAAACAAGAACATTCGCAGAAACGAAAGCTCAGGAAGCTTAAGTGGATTATCTATGTCAATTAAACAAAATCCCTCCATGCACTTTCAGTGTTTGCTCAGTGCAGTTCAGTCCACAACAAAGAGCAGATAAGTTAGATGTCAGTGCTGTGAATATAATTTAGAAGAAACTTGTATTGTGAGAGGGAGGTTCTGTGCTTGCTAAGGTGTTTAGATTATTTTCTAGACTGTCGTTAAGTGGTTGCTTGAGTTCCTTTTTTAGTGTAAGTCTGTGGGATTTTTTGTCTGTTTTATGAAGGCTCAGAGAAGCAAGAGCACTTCTCCTTAACAAGCTGCATGATTTGAGGTATCGTTCATGTCCGTAGCTCAAACAGAGCGTGACGAGTTTCGTGTCAGTCAAAGCTTAATATTAAGAGAGGAAAAACCTTGCCTTAAAATTCACCACTATGTAATGCTGTTAAAACAAAATCACAGATCATGTTCATATTTGCATTGTATGTGCATGTAAAGCAAGTGCTGAATTAATGAGTAAGTCATTAACATGCAGTGAAGTAGCACAGCTAACACCTCTATTCTCAAGACTAATGAATCAACCTCAATTACTGGAACAACTTTGATCAAAACTCTGATTCCTGAACTAACTTTGAACAAAACTTGGACCTTTGAATCAACCATGAGAGTTTGAGTATAATGAAACCACTGAGTGATCAGTCATGAAAGAATTGTGTGATGTCTAGGAAATAGCCTGTTCTTTTTAGCTCGCTGGCTGTGCAGATTTGCATTAGCTATTAATAAGCTGCCCCGGTGTATGTAGTTTTTTGTAGTCCCTAAAAAAAAAAAAAAACGCAGCATGTTCGTGAGGTGAGACACAATCAGCCACAGGAAGATGAAATCAGCGTATAAAATCTGAAGCTTTCCACACTTTGATCAAAGTTTCATTAAGCTGATGCTCACCTCGATGGTTCGGCATCAAACCCAGCTGTCATGTCTGCAATGTTCTTAATTCAGAGTCTTCTGGAAAGCCCTGGAGTGCTCTAGAAGTAAGCTAAAGCCCTTGAACTGAACAAATCTCATCAGGCTAGTACAGTTACGGCAGAAACCGATGATGTTATGCTCTAACAGGTGTCTGTGCAATGCTGGAACAATAATAATAAAAAAAAGACATTCTGCATTCTCAGAAAAAAGGTCATACACTTTTGGAATGACATGACGGTGAGTAAATTATGACAAACTCTCTGAAAAGAGGTACAAAAGCTGTCACTGGGGCAGTACCCATTCAACCAGTACTAATATGTACTAATATTTTGACATCATTTACTCACCTTCAAGTCATTCCAAACCTATCTGACTTTCTTTCTTTTGTAGACATGTATAGTCTTTTGAATTGCAATCTCTATATGGATTGTTGCTTAACATCTGGAGCCTTATGGGTTTAAATCTGGCCCAGATTGTGACCCAAAAATGTAACTGTTGATGTTGTTATTATTATGATGCTATTATAGGTCAGTAAATGCTTGCAAAGACCTTGTAGTGCTGCCATAACAACAATTAGTAGTTGATAATAGTAAACACACCCACATATACATATAAATGCACTTCTAACATCCCCACATATGCATATTTTGTGTAACTGTACATGATTAAGAGTGCTAATTCAGTTCTTCAGTTCAGATTGGTATGAATCTAGAGTTCATCCATTAATATCATATCTGTTTGAGGGTGTTTCAGTCATAATGGTGTAGTGTTTTGGTTTATTAATACAGATACATGGTTTTGGTGCAGTACCAGTGCTGTATTTTGGCTACTGGACGACAGGTGAGAAGGGGGAAGGTCACCTCCCAAAAGTGACTGCTGAAATAAACAAAGCCCTCCCCACAGGTCTCGTCTGGGCAAGCTATTTGTGGAAGGATTGTCATTAGGATGAACATCCCTTCTGGCTCTCTTTCCCTCTCCATGTCTTTCTCTGTCTCTCTCACATGTCCTTTGGACAGTAAGCACAGCTGTTCCTGCGGTGGAGGTTAACTCGGGGCTCGAGGCAGGTTTGTGCACTTAGGCCACTCTCTTATTAGTTAACTGTAGGATGTGTTTAAACACCCACCCACACACACAGAACACATTTTTTAAGACACTCCTAAGAGGTTTGGTCGCATCTGGCAGCTTTAGTTTGGACTTGAAACTGAACTCGCATCCCCTGCGGCTGTGCGGAGAAAGGACAGAAAATGTTTGGCGACGGATATTTCACATCAAAACTCCATTTAGGCTGATCCAAGCTGAGATAACGGCACTGCTGCAATGGAAACGCAAAGAATTCTGGGTAATAATCTGCCATACTGGATAAAGTTTAAATTAACACTAAGTAAAATGCTAAAGCCACTGGGAATCTTGCCTGCGGAGACAGTGAGTCCCTGTAAGCCCACCCAAAACCTTAGCATACATTAATTCCTCATTAGCATATATTAAATCCATGACTGCGAGCATAACATACCGCTGAGTGCAGGAGCTGACGTCTCTCTCTCTCTCTCTCTCTCTCTCTCTCTCTCTCTCGCCGCACACGCGGGATGTCATAGGCGTTGGCTTGGTGTTGTTTTTCTGTGATCAAGCTAATCTCCAGTAACATTCGCAATTATTAGCATAGCAAAAGCAAGCTGAGAGGCCCATGGTGATTTAACAGATAATTACGCCCAAACTAAATAACCTTCAGAGAGAGATATAGAGACGTTTCAGAGGAGGACAGGGAGGGATGGAGTGATAGATGGATAGATGCAGGGCATGTAACCCTGCTGGGATCTCATTCAGAGGCTAGACTCAATCTTTTGATGCCATGCTGCCATTAAACGAGTGACAGGTCATCCCTTCATTCCCCCGGAGAGAAGAGAAAGGCTTAATTTAACATTAAGGCTGTTTGTTTGAGGTGTTATTTCGTATGAGGACGGAAAAGGATGGCGGAGTAGTACTATTATCCTTCATGCACCCGGAAACAAACAAGTTTAATAACCTTATTCATCAGACAAGGGAAAAGAGCAGCAATATGGCTGAGTGGATATCAACTGAGAAAAGACATAAAGAACTATAAAACACCGGTGGTAAGACAACAGGCGATTGCCGGAGAAGACATTCCCCTACAACCTGCCTCAGCTGCTCAGACTATCAAAGCTATAAAAGTAGATTTGGGATTTTCTGCGAGGGATTATGTATTTTATTGTGAAGTTGGCATAGGAACATCAGTGCCCTGGCAACAATAAAAAAAGGCCATGGTAGTACCATTATATTTTTTGATCTACCTTGGTAAATACCAGGGTAAATGAATATGGTAATCATTCAGTACCATGGGATATACACTAGCATTCAACATTTTTGAGTTGGTATGATTTTTAAAAAAAATGTTTTTGGAAGAGGTCTCCTGTACTTAAATTGGTTAAAATTAGGGCTGTCAAACGATTAATCGCGATTAATCGCATCCAAAATAAAAGTTTTTGTTTACACAATATATGTGTGTCTTCTGTATATATTTATTTTGTATATATAAAGACACACGCATACAGTATATATTTTGAAAATATTTACATGTATTTAAAAGTTTATATTTACTATATTAGTATAATTTATATTATATAAAAATATATTTAATATATAAATATAACATGTTTTTCTTAAATATATACATGCATGTGTTTGTATTTATATATACATAATAAATATACACAGTATACACACATATATTATGTAAACAAAAACTTTTATTTGGGATGCGATTAATCGCGATTAATTTTTTGACAGCACTAGTTAAAATACAATAAAAACGGTAATATTGTGAAATATTATTACAATTTAAAAAATAATTTTCTATTGTAATATCTTTAATAATGTAATGGTTACACTTTATTTTAAGGTGTCCTTGTTACAGTGTAATTATACATTTAAGTACTGAGCAATATTAATCAACTACATGCACTTACTATATGAGTAGGGTTAGTATTAGGGTTTGGTTTACAGTTACTTGCATGTAATTATAATTTGTTGTTATAATAATAAGTACATGTAACGTGTAACAAGGACACCTTAAAATAAATGGTTACCAATGTAATTTATTCCTGTGATGGCAAAGCTGAATTTTCAGCAGTCATTGCTCCAGTCTTCAGTGTCACATGATCCTTCAGAAATCATTCTAATATGCTAATTTGCTCAAGAAACATTTCTTATTGTTTACTTATTATATTGTTTTTGGCCCTTTTGAAGAATACAAAGTTCAAAGCGTTTTTAATGTCACTTTTGATCAATTTAATGTATCTGTTCTTAATGACCCCAAATTTTTGAACGGTAGTGTATTTTAGAGTGCCATAGCATTACAGTCTGATACTATCATTGTACCATGCCGCCCCAGGGGAATGTCACCGGATTTTACCCACAAACCCCCTGTCATTTCTCCACCCTAGACTAGCTTTCAAAACTGCTCTCGGGGCCCTAAGACAATCACTTATCTTCATTTAATCATAAGATGGAAAAGGTTATGATGTAATTTAACAGGAGCATTACTCAGAGGTAAACGTTAGTGACCTGCTTCTCAGCCAAAGAAGTTCCGGTCAGAGGAGACAATGCCCCTCAGGGAGTTTTGAGCCCCACTGACCTGAACTTTCTGAGCCCGACGCTTGTCAGCTCTCTGGTTCTGATGGTAGATGCGGCTGAAGTTGGAAACGATGACGGGAACAGGCAGAGCGATGACCAGCACCCCACTGAGAGAACAGATGGAGCCAAAGATCTTTCCTGCTATGGTCTTAGGGACCATGTCTCCGTACCTGCAGAGAAAGAGCAAGAAATAGAGACATTAGTCACTGAAATATGCACAAGCTGTTTCTACACATGTTCTTTCTTGTTTAACAGTCTAGCAGCAATAAAAAACAGACCGATACATATCACACCTACACAACTATAGCTCCTCATACTAATTATATTCCATCTGTTTGTATTATTACGTTCCAAATGTAATGAATAATCACAAACTCTAACTAAATATACTCATATGGTTTTACTGAAGATTTGTCACCCTGTAGACAAAGCAGGAAAATGAGTGTGAGACTGACATTAGAGGTGCCAGATTTTGAAAGCAATCAATTATTATTGAAACAGGAGGTGACAGAGGCATGAGTGGGATGACACTTTTATTGGAATATCCATTTGTTTAAAGAGCCATTAGTCTGCAAAGCTGTTCGTTTGGAAAGTCCTTTATTTTGACAATGGCTTGGAAAGTCTTTTATTTGCTAAACAATTTGTTTGGAGAGTATTGAAAATGGTTTGTTTGGAGAAAGTTTGTTTTGAGAGTTTGTTTTTTATTTAGTAAGCCATTATTGGAAAGTCTTTTATGTAGAGATCGGTTTGTTTGGGAAGTGTTTTATGACAAAAGCTGTTTGTTTGGAAAGTTATTTCATTTGAAAGCTTTTTGTTTGCAGAGTCATTTGTTTGTCAGCTGATTTGCTCATAAAATCTGTCCCAAGGCCATTTGTTTACAAACAAAATCTTTGTCTAAAGAGAGTGGAGTGTAGATGATAACACATCCCTCAAGATGAGGCAAATGTTATCAACATACTGTGAACATCATCTTTTAAAAATGGGATGAACTGAACAGAACAGGAGCAAAAGCCAGCATAGAATGAGAAAGTCGTTTAAGATGTTTAAATTAGAGCATTTAAATCCCTCAATCCAATGCCCTGGCTACTTCAAGGACATCAAATACAATTCGATACAGTTACTTAAAATGAAAATACAATTACACGCACCACCGTAGATCTTCCTCAGCCTGCGCGATGGCCTGCCATGTGAATTCAGGCAGTGAGGAGTGGAAGGACTTTTTTTTTTTTTTAAGATAAGAAAGTGGCTGACCAAATATCTATTCAGACAAATTGGATGGTTGAAGGTGGCTTTAATAAAAAAGGAGACATTAATTGAAAAAGCTAACAAGAAGCGAACAAGAAAATAAGACAGTGGTGCACTTGGTGGAACGGAAACAATATAAGCATAACCATAACTTATATAGACATATATGCATTGTTTTAAACACATATGCACAGATGTTCAGAACTAAAACAGTTTTCATTTCAGTTATAATCCAAGTCCATGCGGTGACTGCCAGGGAGGATTTAATTAACAATGGATAATCCTGTTCCTTCATTAAATTAATTTGGTGCAAGTGAGGCACAATTCAAACAAACACAATCAGAAAACATGCAGCCAGCTGAGAATTTCTAAAGAGACACTAAAGTTGGAATTGAAATGTTCCAAATAATCAAAATAGCTCACTGGGAGGCAATGCTGTTGTGGGTTGTAAAAGTAGTGAAAGGAATATTCAGGGTTCAATACAAGTTAAGCTCAAATGACATACAAAATCAAAGTTATGGTGAAACGGGAGAGAATTTTGGAGGATTTTAAAAGCAGAAATGTGAAGCTTACAATTTGGTAGACTCTAACATTAAGATTATTTTAAATTCTCTGTTTACACTATGTGAATTTACTATTAAAATGATATTTTAACCTTACATATTGGCCCCATTTACTTCCACTGTAACTGACTTACTGTAACCCAGATTTCTGCTTTTTTAAAGAAATGGAGGGACAAGTCTAAATTAATTTTTGTGGTAATCAACATTATGCCACAAGTGATGTTGATTGAATTTAACTTGAATTGAACCTGGAATATCCCTTTACGTAAGGGTGCTACTGTACATATTCACATAAAAGCCCTACAGTCTGACAGCTGAACAGGTTAATCGCTGTAGGCCGATGAGGGATGATTCAAATAACTCTTTGTCAACACTAAGACAAAGAAAGGGCTTATTCACAAATCTGTCGAAGCTAATATTTGTCTTATTTTTGGAGGCTCATTTAACACTTTCCCAAACTCATTTCAAGAGTCGATTAGAGTGTCATTCTAAGAGGACTGGATCGTGCCCACGTGGGAATATTTCTGAGCGAGAGATCTCACAGTGTGTTATATAATCTAAACTAATTTACACTTTACACATGCAATATAGAAAACACACAATACAATCTGGGACACAGAGATGATACACACAAAAAAGACACAACTAAACACCCAGCAGGATAGAAGGCTTAACAGCGCTGACTACACAAACTACAGGCCAAACGAAAGCTCCCTCTGGACTGAGTTAAGGATTACGGCTTACTTCTAAAAAGCCTGGGTATTCATGAGTAAATTCTGTATTCTCATTCTGCTTTGATCTACGAAGACAAATGTCTGTACTTTTCCAAATGATCAGGAAGTATATTTTGGACCTGAACAACCTGGAGCGAATCACTGTTCGGGAGAAGAATTGCACCTGAACGGTGTGTTTACCCCAAAAGACAAAAGCCGTAATTGCTTGAAATGGTGTCTGTATGAAATATTCAAAAGCTGGGACTGGATACGTTAACACAGACAGCAAAATTCAGTTTTTATTTCAGTAGCCTATTTTCTAACATAAATAAATGTCATATTAAAGTAGTTCATTTTGAATTTCATTGCTCAGAAATAATATCACAGAGCACTGCATTTCAAAGAGGCATTTGAAATTCAGCTAAATGAGAAAATTGGTTAAGGGTTTCAATACTTTTGCAAGCCATTGTGTATATGTGCATAAGCTCAAAGCAAATGCGCTTTGATGTGAAAAATAGACGTGCAGGCTCTCGCGGCTGATGCGTGTGTGTATGCCATCCAGTGTCTCGCTTAATACATACACACAGACGCTTCAAGTATCTGAGGTTTCTGATTAGGCTGTTGCAAGAGATTTAATGGTGTTTGTAATCAAGGCTTTGACCTTTATTCATTCAGCTGAATCTTAAATGGATAAATTAGACGATAAGATCCTCAGCCATTTATTGATTGTAATCAAAATGCAGTATGCAGAAAACTCGTTCACAAAACTCTCTTAAAACTCTCACATGTAATCTTTTTTTTTTTCCTGCTTTCTCTACATTCCTCTCTGATCCTGAAGTGTATCAGCCTACTGAGGTTTATACCATATCTGCATATCTGCTTATCTATTTATTCCACACCGTCTGCTTTTTTTCACATATCTGCTTTGGATCTGACTGGAAGTGGAATATTAATGGAAGAGTGAAAACAAAAGACAAACAAATGAGTGTTGGTGGTTTTGACTGTCAGAGCAAAGGTATCCACACGCTACACTGAGCTAGATGTTTGTTCAGAGATTTCACTGAAGTTTTCTTTCATTTATAGAACTAATAAGGAGCTCTGCTCTTCTTGACATCAGGGGACTGATTCAAACCTAACTCTGGATCACAGAGAAGTAGCTCACATTATGGCTTATTGTGTCTGTATAAAGACAATAATGGGGTATGGTCCAGACTCCAGCTGGTAGATGCCATAACTACACCATTATGGGGGCACAAAGGTAACTGTGCACACTGATGGAATATGTTTTTGCAGCCAATATACAAATTGAAAACATAATGTTATAGTAGACATTGTGCCATATGTGCCAAAGGGAAGTCATGGACTAATGATTAGAGAGCCAGACTCGTAACCCAAAGTCTCAGATCCGGCAGGGATTGTCGGTGGGGGGAGTGAATAACCAGTGCTCTCTCCACCTTCAATACCATGACTGAGGTGCCCTTGAGCAAGGCACTGAACCCCCAACTGCTCCCCGGGCGCTGCAACATGGCTGCCCACTGCTCTGGGGGGGGGGGTGTGTGTGTGTGTGTGTACTTAGGATGGGTTAAATGCAGAGAAAAAATTTTTTTGGGGGGAAGTCGTGGCCTAATGGTTAGAGAGTCGGACTCGTAATCCAAAGGTTGCGAGTTCGAGTCTCAGGTCCAGCGGGAATTGTAGGTGGGGGAGTGAATGTCCAGCGCTCTCTCTCCACCCTCAATACCACGACTGAGGTGCCTGAGGTGCCTTGAGCAAGGCACTGAACCCCCAACTGCTCCCCGGGTGCCGCAGCATAAATGGCTGCCCACTGCTCCAGGTGTGCGTTCACAGTGTGTGTGTGTTCACTGCTGTGTGTGTGCACTTTGGATGGGTTAAATGCAGAGCACAAATTCTGATTATGGGTCACCATACTTGGCCATATGTCACTTCACTTCGTATATAAAAACACTACTGTTAAAAACATTTCTTTCTCTCTAATGCTCACCAAGGCTGCATTTATTTAATGACAAACACAGTAAAATAGTAATATTATGAAATAATATTAAAGTTTTAATAATATTAAATATTAAAGTAAAATATTAAGTTTTCTATTTCAATATATTTTGCGTAATTAATATGTTTATTCCACTGATGGCAAAGCTGAAGTTTTAGCAGAAATTAAGCCAGTCTTCAGTGTCACATGATCCTTCAGAAATCATTCTGATATACTGATTTGATGCTCAAGTGACATTTATTAATAACTTTTTGACGAAAACAGTTGTGCTGCTTACTAATTTTAGTGAAAACTGTGATGTATTATACAGGATTCTTTGATGAATAGAAAGAATAGCATTTATTTGAAATCGAAATTAATTGTATTATAAATGTCCTGCTGTCATGTTTTATAAATTAAAAAAAAATCTTACTGACCCCAAACTTTTGAACGATATTGCATTTGGTATTTATTGATCTTGTTGGTGTCATCAGGACTGTCATCTCTAGGGTGAATAGTCAAATGGCTACCTGTACTTCCCACCTGTACTCTAAAAAAAAGTTAGCAAAGTTATCTCCATATTTCCTGCTGAGTAACAGCCAAGGACAGCTCCCTCCAGCTATTATAGACCTCCTTGGTCTCCCTGTGTGTATATTACAGTGTTTAAGATGCAGGAATCAGCATTTAAACACCCAGGTGAAGGACAGTGTCTTTATAACAAAATTACAGCAGCCACATTATTCATGATTTTGAACTTAAACCAATGATAGTGCAGCAAAAAGGACAGATTTAGAACAAACGAGTGAGTGAGAGAGTGCAAACACATAATGCTGAACACTTGAACTTACACAAGCTGCTCATATCTATAGATTTGTTCCTTGCCCTTGAAACAGTCAGTCCATGAAGCTGCATAGCATATCAAAGGAGAAGATTGTGGAACAAATCTGATGCCAAACTCTCTGTTTCAGAGTCTCGCGAGTCTCTAAGCTTTACAGAACCTCCCAGGATCTGTTGCAGCTGTCATAAAGGACAGAATCTGAACGTCACATGGCGTTAGCGTCTCTTTAACACACGCAGTCACATACAGTTTGTGTCATGCTTGACGGCCGCTTGATTCGACTGCTTTTATTGCCGCTGCGACTCCACTGGCGTGGTAATGAGGAGAGGGATGTCGTTAGCATGGAGAGCGTGTCATTAGCCTTTTAGCGCTGTGGGCCAGACTCACAGTTAGCGAGCGGTACTTTACAGCCCTACTGCTGTTACACAACACGCAAACTCCCAAACCCAAACTCTCATCCCACACACATCTCAAGCTCTGCCTCTGTCCCATCCTCCTCAATCCTTTCTTTCCCTCTTCCCACCCCCTCACGCTTTCAGATACGCCTCCCACGGTGAGTCGGTGTGACCCGCTTGGAGCCACGATTCTCTCCGAAATTCACAAACCCCAGTGATGTCTGAAACAACAATTTCTCTGGCAGATTAGCTCAGTTCATTCACCAGCAAATCTGCTGTATGAGCACAGAAGGATTCCACTGAATAAACTGAATTCATACCACCAATCGCCTCTACGTAAACAACCTCCGCTTTTGTGAGGAATTGGACCAGCTGTGGGGCTTCACATGCATTATTGAGCTTTTGAGCAAGAGTCTGTAGTAAGGTTGTTGTCACGATACCAATATTTCAGCAGTTAATACCAAAAGCAGTGAAATTTCTTGATTCTCTGTTTTCATAAGTTGCTTTTATTGTCTTAAGGCCCAAATTTTGTGTTGTGGACTCGAGCGTGAGTGGTTTTCTCTTTTTCTCATCAATAATGTTCTTGATTAATGTAAACAACATAACGGGCAGTAGCAGGTCATTAAGCTGCATTTACACCGCAAGGCTTGTTGCACAAATCCAATATTTTGACACGTATTGGATTTTTTTGTTTCGCTTGTTTGCATTCACTTCAAACACATTACCTGGGCACTTGTAGGCAACTGAAAGCCTGTCAGACTGTCAAGGGTTTTCAAACTGGGGTCTAGAAACAAGGGACTTAAAAAAAACTATATATATTTATATATATATAAACAGAGAAATAAGTTTACAATTTTGTGAAAAATAATGATTTCTGTTTTTTTAAATATATAAAACATAATATATAGCTTCTTTTCAAAGCCAGTTAATATAACATCAACATGTTTTCTTTATAATATTATGCTTAATACTTTCATATATAAAGTTTGGGGATCCTTGGTGTCAAAAAGTTTGAAAATCTCTTTACAGATACCAAATTCTGTCAGTGCTCAGTATTAACTGAAAGTTTGGGCTCAGGCCTGACAGACTCATCATGTTGATACTCTGGCTAAAAGGATCTAAACCCTAAGGTAGCTCACACACCAGAAATTTACACTTGCCACCTGCTCAGATCCAGTAAAGTGTCAGTTTCTGGGCCGATTGGCTTCATTTCAGACCTGCACACATATACACACACTCTAACATTTGGCATAGATTCAGCCACAAACATTCCTAAAGGATTCATCAGCTCATCTGAATTCCACCGCCTGCTTAAGTTTTGAAGTTTGTAAGTAGGTTGCTGAAGAAACTAGGCCACTCCTCCTCCACCACCATGCTCCAGACGCGATTTTTCTTCCTTCTCTGTCCTCAGTCGAGGAGACCTACCACCCCAGTTTTTATTCACCCCATTACACAAATACACACATAAACACTCTCAATCTACTCCAGATGTGACATCCTGGAAGATGGAAAATGTCTGCAATACAGGATGAGAAAAAAATCTTTGAGGGAAAAAAAAACACCTGTTTACAGCTGAATACACGTTCCACATGAAACTTTGACCTGTTATTCAACCCTGTATCTTTATCAGTATTTTTGCTGTATTTCCCAGTAAAAAATCTATTCATTTATTTTTCATATTATATTATATTGATTTTATTGTTTTTTTTCTCATTTTAAGTCAAATCACATTTATTTATATAGTGCTTTATACAATACGGATTGTTTTTTAAAGAAGCTTCACAGTAATAAACAAGAAAATAAGAGTATCAGTGCGAAAACAAATAAAATTTCAGCTGTAAAGCAGCTCTAAAAAGACAGTAGTGCCATTAGTAGTGTCAGTAGTGTCATTATTTAGCTCAATTTAGTTCAGTGTTCATTTTTGTTCAGTAACATTGTGATTATTGCAAAGTTCAGTAGTTATGAAACAAACTCAGTTCAACTATAAAGCAGCTCTACAGAAGATAATATTGACGTTTTTCAGCTCAAGTTAGTTCTGTTGATTCAGTTTGTAGTTCAATAATAGTTTTTAAAAAAGCAAGCATTACTTCAGAATGATGGCAGCATCATTGTTTTTTTTTACACAAAGATTGCTAGATCTGTTAGCAAAATCAGTTGATTTCGGCAATCTTTGTTGCATTATGTGCCAATGGTGACCATTCAAAAATGGGGAAAGCGCACTTTTCAAGTTTTTTTCTCCAATGATTGCATCCTTGTAACTCAAGAAGTATTAAAGATATATTAATGCCCTTTTAGAGATTGGGTCTTAACAAACTTTCCTTTTAGCATCTTCATTTTTAAGGCCCTGTATGGTTCAGTTCCAGAGATACTGAGATCTAAATATGGCTCCAGGAGTAAATTGTTAAATTTTTCTTAGGTAATTTTTACCCCCCTGTAATTTGGCCCTGAATCTCAGGTGAAAATTGTAATTTTGTCCCACAAAATAGTGGATTACTCAGTAAATATATCCATGACATTTAATATTTTGGCTTTCCTCACTATATTTATCTTTCTTTAGAAAAAATATGAACAAAATCAAAAATTTGAGCCAGGGAAGTTTCTGAAATTTGGTTGATTAGACACGGAATGACCTAAGCTTAATTCCAGTGCAAGCTCTACAGAAGGCAATAGTGTCGTTATTCTTCTCAAGTTAGTTCAGTGATGATTCAATTCAGTTCCATAACAGTGTCGATGATGCAGAGTTCATTAAATGTATAATTACACTGTAACGAGGACACCTTAAAATAAAGTGTGACCATAGTTTGCTACAATTGTTTCTTCTTTTAGTATATTCATGCCTGAAAATGGACATTTTCTCCTTCGATTTTATCTTCATCTATCCTGTTCCAGGTCCAAGGTGAGAACCTCACCCGTACCATCAATACTTCATCTCCAATGATCAATCCAATCGAGGCTACCACACCCTCTCCTGAAAGCAGCACCTTATCAAATACAGTTGCGTCACAGTCCCGATCTGCAGTATCATGACTAATTCATCCGTCTTCTTTCACTCAGCTAAATAATGCTGCCCTCTGAACCCGTGCCGTTTCTTTCTGGTGAGGGATCGGTTACACACGCAGGTCTCAGTAAAGTGATACACGGTCCAGCTAATGCTGGAAAGGAAGCTAATATCCGAGGACACGCTTTTTCAGGCCAGTCAGAATGGAGATGTGGGTTAACGTAGGAATCACCAGAGCGATGTGCAGTGCTAATTGATCTTTGACCCAGGCAGAAGCGCAGCATCACCCGGCCCTAAGCCAGTGATCGAATTTACTGATTGGCTTTTAATGAAACCACAGACAGTCATCGATCCTAATCAAAACAGCTTCAGTTACCACTACAGATATGCAGTTAGTGCATTGGTGCACACCTGATGCTTCTCTCTGTTTCACAGCAGATTTCAGCGCTCTTAAACTGGCATGTAATTGGTGATGACAGCCACCTGTCATCTGCCAGTGTCTTATCAGCGGTCAGTCAGATTGCACTTATTCACAGCAGGGTTGGCCATTTTACGACATTGTGCACCTTCATGCATATTTGAAAAACTGGCAGGCTCAATGAACTAACACTGGGTCTCAATAACACGATCCAAAATCGACCATGCCCGCAGAATTAAACATGTCCCAGGCTGATGATATCATGGCGGAAGGTTTTAGCATGCAGTCGTCCTAATCTTTTGCCGAACAGCATGCAGAACGAATAAACTAGATTTGTTTTATTGAAGAAATACTGTTTGCAAGGCTGAGACAGAACACAGACCAATACTTAGTTCAGGAAGTATTTTCCATTCATTTTCTCCACAGGGGGTTTAAACAGATCTTTCAGTTCCAGAGTTCTGAGCTGTGAACCAAACCAACCAGCTCTGGGATGAATCCCAACATTGCAAACTTTGATTTGAAGCAAAAAAGTATTTGAAATTCTGAGAAAGGTACAGTTCTGTGCACTTAGTCTTGTTTGAGGCAGTGAACTATGTATTCCATAAGGCATTGCGAAAGATGTAATCGAATCAAATGGTACAATACAACCAATGGTATAATACAAAACTATTGACCCAAAGTCATAGTATAAAATACAACATATTTGAAGCTTTTTGCAAAATATTGAAATATATACAAGTAAATATGTTGTGTGAAAGAGTCGAGAAACTGACATGCATCACAATGATTTATGGGAAGGACAGTAGCTGCTTTATTTTTTATTTGAATTTTAGCTTTTCTTCAGTTTTTTTTTATTTTAACTTATTTCAAGTTAATAATTTTAGTGCTTCAACTTCCAGAATTTCATTTAGTTGCCTAGGCAACATTTCAAATTTTTCTTTATTTCTTTCATCTAATTAGCAAAAATATTTAAATAATTTTAGTTAATGATAATATTCCTGCTTCTACAGAAGCATAAACTTTACTGTCTCTAAACCTCGGAGCTCATGGTAGATCTGTCTTGAAAGTTTAATGGGCAAATTTGCATAATTTAAAAGTTTTCTTTTTTTTTTCGCAACAGACTGTCTTAATGAGGAAAAACGTACTTGGAGCACCTTTAACTTCAAACCTCAAACCAGGATGTTTGAGGAATTGCCTTTTGTGGACACTATAAAGGGAGTTTGGAGAGGAGAGGTGCCTTTTTGTGGTGTACTGCAAGATACATATCCCACTTACATAGTGTCGCAGCCTCTCAATGTGACATGATACATTTGGCGAATTTGAATATGCTAATTTTTAACAATGCAATTAGTTGCCAAGGTGACAGAATAAGACTGAAGGAAGACTGCTGTGTTATGCTCTCAGAAGCGGCAGTATATTAGAAACATTTGTCTCTCTCTTTGATCTTCTACCTCTGCTTGAGACATTAACCGTGAAGGAAACGGGGGCAGAGGAATGCTCTCCATCTCCCGTTTTCCTTAAAGACAATTTCTCTTGACATCTGGAATCATTACCATGACTCCGATACCCAGGGTCTCAAACACCGGGGCCAATCAATACGTGTCTCCATGGTGATTCAAACAGCAGGAATCCTTCTCATTCATCTTATCACGCCAACCATCATCTGTAATCAGTGATGGCCTGTATCATTCACTCAGTCTTACTTTGATGTGTCTGCGTCCACAGGCGTTCGTCTGCACGTGTGTGTGGTGTGTGTTTAAAGTAGTCAAAGGTACAGCAGATGCCCCGTTAATGGATTCTCATCGATTGGAATGGAAAACGTTCCAACTTCACCGCAAGCTGGCACCTGATGTCCTTTATCTGTGTCTGTCTTTCTCCTCGTTCTTATCCAAGTCTGTCTGTCTCCCTCTCTTTCAGCTCACCTCAAGACAACCTACTTGCTGGGTTTCCTTCGCTCGGGAAGAACTGTCTCTGTACGTGTGTGTTTTTTGTCTTTCTACTTCTATACTGACTACATTGAGCAGAAGGTGTTGATCTAGATGAGTCATGGGGCTTCATGAAGTAACATTGAGGAAACATAAAAAAGGGCTGCGAAGAGTGTATACGCCATTTCCGACATACATCTTAGGATTTATTTAAAACAAACTCGACTTGAGAATGTCCATGCAGCTGACTTTTACTGGTGTCTTCGTTTTAGTGACAAGAATGCCTCAAAAATGCAAAAATCTGAATTGGACTCGCAATAGCGAGTTTATATCTCAATTCTGAGAAAAAAGTCAGAATTGCTGAAAACATTCCTCTTTCAATTGCGAGATATAAACTCGCATTTGCGAGAAAAAAGTCAAGTTTTTATTGCAGTTTTTTAACTCACGATTGCTAACTTATGTTGTGCAATTCTGACAAAAAACATCAGAATTGCGAGTTTATGTCTCACAGAATTGAAAAAGTCAGAACTTGCAATTGCGAGAAAAAGGTCAGAATTGTGAGATATAAAGCCGCTAGTACCTTTTTTATTTTTTATTCAGAAATGTGAATACAAAAAAAAACAAACTAAAAAAAAAAAAAACAGAATACAGTTATCTAATAATAAAATTGCATATTATCTAATAATAGTGTAGAAGGTCAACTTCAGGGTCAAGTGTTTCCAAAATAGTTGACATCTTTATGATGTTTGACTGTGAAGTGGCAATGTGAACCAATTAAACCCTGGTTTCTCACACTAATCACCAATAACCACATTTCATGTATGAGACCCTCTGAGTCTGTGATGAAGGCAGAGAAAATCTGTCTCTCTTCACCCTTTTAAAGATCATTCATGATGTTATTTTTTCTGTTCCAATTCCTCTTCCAGGCTTGTGTGTGACTGAAAGCTAATCAATGGGACAAGGAGTCTCTTGAACACACAAACATCTCCACTTTTTCCCCTTTCTGCCCTCTGTTCATTGATGTCCCTGTCTGTGATCTCAACTGATAGAGAGAGACAGGAAGAAAGGAAGAGAAAGAGGAAGAGGGAGCATGAATGTGGCTTTTAATAATGCAACAAAGAGCAGCCACACTTGTGGCGTAGAGGCCACAGCAGGATCAGAGCCCGGTGAGGAGCCACTCTCCTGTGTGTTTAAAAAAAAAATCCTCTCTCATAAAACTGACCTTCAGAAGCCCAGCAGAACACAGAACTGAGACGTTAAACGCAAACAGAGTCCACTGATGCTAAAGTAGAAGTATTTGTCCACTGATGCTAAAGTAGAAGTATTTGTAAATATACATACAAAGTAACACGTTACGGTAAGGTCCCATTCATTAACAATACTTAAAGGGATAGTTCACCCAAAAATGAAAATTCTGTCATTAATTACTCACCCTCATGTCGTTCCGAACCCGTAAGACCTCCGTTCATCTTCAGAACACAAATTAAGATATTTTTGATGAATTCTGAGAGCTCTCTGACCATCCCATAGACAGCAATGTAATTACCATGATCAAGGTGTAGAAACGTAGCAAGGACATCGGTTCAACCGTAAATTTACGAAGCTACGAGATTACTTTTTGTGCGCAAAGAAAAAAAAAGACTTTATTCAACAATTTGTCATCCTGCCGCCATTTTGGAGAGTATCACATAAGTAAACAATGTACGTTACTGTTCTATGTCAGCTGCGCTACGTGAATGTTTTCTACGTTGTTTACACTTTGATCTGAACGAAAACAACGTATCCGTGTGGCGCAGCTGACACAGAACAGTACGTTGTTTGATATAGACAAACTGTTGAATAAAGTCATTATTTTTTTTCTTTGCGCACAAAAAGTAATCTTGTAGCTTCGTAAAATTACAGTTGAACCCCTGATGTCACATGGATTATTTTACCGATGTCCTTACTACGTTTCTACACCTTGATCGTGGTAATTACATTGCTGTCTATGGGAGGGTCAGAGAGCTCTCAGAATTCATCAAAAATATCTTAATTTGTGTTCCGAAGATGAACGGATGTCTTACGGGTTTGGAACGACACGAGGGTGAGTAATTAATGACAGAATTTTCATTTTTGGGTGAACTATCCCTTTAATTGCATTAGCATGAATGTTGAATGAATGAATGTTACAATGAATGTGAACAACGGTAGTGTATACAAGATGATGTATGTCATTTTTACATAGTATTTTAACACTGCAAAAATCATGAAGAAAGCTGTTTGAAATGGTCATTATTTCTGCAGTTTTGTTTGATGACACTAGTCTAGTGGTTTAGAAATCATAGTACACCTATAATGGACAAGAGCTGTCAATTCTGATGACTGGGTGGGATGTGACCCAGACAGATTTGTGTTTTAAGTTAAGTGTAATATGAAATGTCTAGTGCCATTAGCGTTCCATCAGTCCTCTATCAATGACTACAGCTCTTCACACTGTACTAGTTCAGCAGTTGATCTCATTTGCAGTGTTCTATTATGACAATGTAAGTGCTGAAGAAAAAACTGACACAAATGCATTTGTTGTTATGTCATGGCAGGGACCTTTACAGTTTTTTTTTTCATATTAAGCTAATTATTTTTTGCAATTTTTTTTTTTTTTACATGACAGCTACAGTAGCCCTACAGAAACATTTTTTTATTTTAATTGAGCCATTATTTAGACATTTAGCCACTGAGACATTATTTCCCTTTATTAAAGCCAACCAAAATGGCATTAGCAAACATTTTTGTTTTTGTAATGTGACATATTTCAGAGTGATATTTAGTGGGAATAAATCTCACTAAACAGGACTTTATTTTGTGAAGTCTCTATATGTGACCCTGGACCACAAAAGCAGTCATAAGTAGCACAGGTATATTTGTAGCAATAGCCAAAAATACATTGTATGGGTCGAAATTGTCGATTTTTCTTTTATACCAAAAATCATTAGGATATTATGTAAAGATCATGTTCCATGTAGATATTTTGTAAATTTCCTACCGTAAATATATCAAAACTTCATTTTTGATTAGTAATATGTATTGCTAAGAACTTCATTTGGACAAGGCAGTTTTCTCAATATTTAGATTTTTTTGCACCCTTAGATTCCAGATTTTCAGATAGTTGTATCGCGGCCAAATATTGTCCTGATATATAATTTCTCAATCTCAGTTTCACAAAATTGACCCTTATGACTGGTTATGTGGTCCAGGGTCACATATAATGCTTATTAGAAGCGAGCAGTTGAAAAATATATGGTTTTGGGATAACTTGTCTTAGAGGTTGAGCAAGTTATTACATTTTGATAAACTTTTTGGAATAATGCACAATGATGAGTTGTTTAAGACCAGTAATGTATATTAGGAAAGTAAACACGGTTTTATCAGTGTAGATCATTTCAATGTAGATTCAAACTATCATTGTGAGGGAATTTGGTTCCCACAAAGGCCACTAAAATTAACCCCATAATGTAATCAACACACATTCTAATTACTGACAGCCTGAGCCCTTAACAAACTATAAACTATACAGATGGAAAACACAAAAATACACACAACCTGACTGTAGCAGGTATAGAGAGGACAGCTCTGTAATTAAACAGCAACCTGCTGTCAAAACATTTCAGCATCACGACTTGAAACCCAAGAGACTGAATGTGTGAGTGTATTTGTCCTGTCTCTGTGTCTGTCCTGGTGTGGTGCATTCAGACAGGTGTCAGTGTGTCCTCTCTATCTCGCCTTCCTTCTGTCTGGATATTGACCGTCTATGGAAAGTGCAGTAAATAATTTAGCCACTGTCTTCTCTGAGAATCAGGGCGTTCGAACAGCAAACATCAAAAGATGAGAGTGAGACAGCAATTTTAAGTCAGTTTTCTTTAGAAAAGTGCTGTAGTTAACTCACTTTTTCTGTTATGTTGTTCACTAGCATCTAAATGAAACTCAAACTCCACTTGTCACTGTAAAAAACTTTTGTCGAAGTTGTAAATAGATAATAAACAGATTATTGCAGTATGTTTTACAAGAAAATAGTATTTCAGTCTTTCTACTTAAAATTTCAAATCTAATTCAGTTTATAGTAAAAAAGTAATGTATTTAAAATACATTTATTTCATACTATGTATAGTTCAAATCTATTAACATATTTACTGACATATCGCTCGGGACTTACTGATATAAAAATTATAATTAAACTTTATTTGGAGTACTACTTGTGCACAATGCACATTTCTCAATGTTAAGCCAAAAATATGTTTTAATGTCACTATTGATGAAGATTATATGTATTTGCAGTATACTTAGCATGAAATAAATTTATTTTAAATACATTTTAGTACATTTATTTTTCACTAGGGGTTACTTGCCATTTCTTTGTAATTTACCAGCAATTACTGAGTGTTTTTTTAAAGTAAATCCTACACTTTGAAAAAAATTAACACAAAGATATATCTAGAGAGAGTGTATCTAGTACTACAGAGGAGCCCTGGAAAAACAAAGCTTATGTTATTTTGAAAGGTGAGAGGAATGGGGAAAAAAGAAGAGTCCAGCAACACTTCCAACACGTTCGCTTTATGTCAAGAGGTTGGAAATCCAGTGGCAGGGAGTCAATACCAGCAGCTGTAAATAACTTTGCCATTTCCTCTTTCTATCTCTTTCTTCCTCCATCTCTCTCGCTCTCTCTCTCTCTCCTCTCAACCTTCTTTAGAGAGATCCATTAACATGCGGGACAAAGAGCAGAATGTTTATGTGGAATGCAATGACATTGAAGTGAAAGTCTGAAGCTAAAACTAGCAGCTCCTAAGGTTCATGAGGCCCAGGTGGGAACTAAAACACTGTTCGGATTCGGCTCTTTACAGAGAAAGAGACAAATGTATGTCAAAACTCCACATCTCGCTGGTCTCTCTGACGTGTTTGGAGCAGAGGAAGTTTGATGTTTCCTGCTTGAAAATTCTGAAAGCAAAGCACATTATCATCAGCTGGAAACTCCAAATACTAGCCATTAACATTGTCTTCAAAAACAAAAACAACTCTCTCTCAGGTTTTTAATCTGTTTTAATCCTTTTTTATATTTTGTGAGCAGCTGCATCCAGGTGATATTTCTATGGAGCGATTTCAGTCGGCTCAGAATAGATTACTGCTGACATTTAACTGAAATGTGTTGGCTAATTCAGTCGAGGGCTTTTGAGAGCCCAGACGGGCCTGGCAGCAGACCAGATTCGCACAGGACCGCAGAGCTGAGATGCATCGGGACATTAAGAGAATCTGATAGAACCTGTCCTTATTAACCCAGTAGCTGAAAGGGAGCAGTGGAAGCTGTTTTCCAGGATTTCCATGAAAAAATCTATGCTTGCCGACCACCGATGAATTATGGGTAAAAGCTTTCTCAGTGATCTTCTGATTACACTGGAGATTAACAGTCTGAGAGCAGATTCGCTTTGATAAATCTGACCGGTGCTGGAGTGGTTTAGCAGTAGGAGGTTATTTGCATAGGGCATGAACACTCTGAATCTGTGGAAAAGTTTTCATACAGGTATGAAATTCAATCATCTTCATGTTTGAGGTTACAGTTTATCGTGCGAAACTGTCATGGATGCTGATTGTCGTTTTCATTTTTAGACATAAGCCATTATGTCATAATACAATTTCTGGTCTTGTTTTTGACTAAACCTTTTTATATCCATTATATCTATCATATCAAAGTTAGTGTGGCAAGAACCAACAGGCAGAAAACCATAATTGTCTGACATCATAACAAATTCTATCATAGAGAGGACCAATGTAGATCCTCATGACTGTTTGTCAAGGTCAGTAAATTTATGTATTATTATTTGTATATTTGTACATTTTTTAATATGTATATATGATAATTTTGTATTTTTAATGTATATTTTTTATTTTATTAAAAATAATAGCTTAAACACAAGTATATTGATATTCCTTAAAATGGTTAAACTTTTTTTGTTGTTGAAAATATAGATTTAATATGTAGCCAAGCGTATTCAAGGCATAAGGAAAACGATTTATTACTGTGTACCAGATAGACAGTGAGTCATTAAATACAAAATAACCAACAAAACAAGAAGAAATGTGAGAAATACAACATGTCCTGTGCGTGTCCATGTGTGTGAGAGAGAGACAGAGGGTGAGGAAGAGATGCTTGGATAACAGACTGGGACATGGACAAGAATCCTAACGGGAAGAGATGACAGATCCAACACAAGCCCAGAGTCCAAATGAATAAGCTCAGAATGAAACAGAAAACCTAAAGCAGAACAACTGTCTGCCTGCAGAATGTAAGACAGCACCAACAGGTTAGTCTTTCTCCCTGTCTCTCTGTTGGAAACCATGACCTTTCAGTTCCCAGTCTCTCTCTCTTTTTCTCTCTCTTTCTGTGAGCAGACTCCCACTTCTGAAGCATTCATCAATCTTGCTGTTTGTTATTTTGCTTTTTTATTCTTCATGATCTGCTCCTGTATTTTAGCTGTTTGCTGCTCCTTTGTTTTTGTTTCATTGTTGTGCTCTGATTCTGTAATCCTCAGACATAATCTGTGTATGGCAAATTAAATAGTTAATAAATATAGTCCAATATATACAGTGTTCAAAAGAGATATTTAATGTATATAATATTTAATTTCATTTACTGTAGTATTATTTTATATAAAAATGTATGATTTAGAATTTCAGTGGCAATATGTCCTTTTGACTAATATGACTGTTTAAAGGTTCATTTCAGTTCACATTGATGTCAGTTGGACCTTTTTATAGGTAAAAGTACTTTTTTCCCCCCTGAAATTGCACATTTATTGGCAACTGAACATAGTTAAAGCAGTCAAAATGTTAGTAAACAAACACGTAGTAATTTTATGAGTGATGAACATTTTGCAGACCTGTTTATCTGCAACTCTGTTTTCAAGAAATGTTACTGTGATGGTACACACACAAACACATTCACATTCACATTCAAAGAAGGCTCTCTTTCTCTTTCTAGCTCTCAGGTTAAGTCTTTTTCAAGTCCAACGCTGCTTTATTTGTATGACTGTCGAACCACAGCAGTGCAAAGCACTGTAGCGTAATCTATGAATTAAACAGCAGAAATAATTTAATAAAGAACATATAAATGTATTCATAGGCATGAAAAGAAATAACATTAAAGGAAGGAAAATTAATATGTTTAGAAAGCAAATTGTGAATGCACTCTTTGAGATTATGTATGCAGTGTGGGTGTAGCATAAATCTTCACAAAGGGAATTTTTCTATTTTGCATAGTTTAGAAAGTAACTGGTAAGTTTTAGAAAAGTTGCCTCCATTTACTACATTTATGGCTGTTTTGTATGTATCTTAATTAAAATTGACACATGTTTGTGACAGTAAGGCTGCAGGTGAGTTTAGTACTCACACACAATCCCATAGTGGGACTCTCATTTATCAGTGACAGAGAAACCTTGCCCGAGATCTTTTTAAGGACCAAATTAATTTCTAAATGAAATCCAAATGGGACTAATAAAAGTGAAGTCATTTGCGGTTTTTTTTTGTATGGCTGAATTTAGCATGTTTCACTCAGGTTTGGTGTAATTGCTCTGTTAGTTTGATTCAAGTGTGAATGCTGCCATCCGAACCATGGTGTTCACCAAACAAATGGACCGATACCCTCTGAAAAGGTGGGTCTTGGTCCGCTTCCAAACAAACTCTAGTGCACTATATATATATATATATATATGCACACATAAAATGAGTGCATTCAGCTCAGCATAGCATTTTCGGATGTTTGGTAAGCTGACAAAATATGTGCTATGAAAGCTGTCCAATCACAGTACAGAATAAATCATTATAATATCAAATCAGGCAAATGTGTTAGCAGCATTGAATAAATGCAAAATAAAACACATTTAATATCATTTACTAGAAATCAACATTCTGTGATCCTCACAGAGCTTGTACATTTATACATTTCTATTTGCTTTAGATGCCTTAAATACCAAGCATTGTTTGCTTCAGTGTTTATCTAAACGTATAAAAATGTATGTATGCTAATAAAACACTTAATGTGCAAATACTGTACCTATGCATACAAATGAGTTCACGTTGCTCTGACAGCATTGATAATAGAGCAATAGAAGGATAATAGAGATTCTCAACTTTCTCCAATTTCTTTTAATTAGTCTTGCCACTATTACCTCTGCTGTCTCTGTCTAACCAACAGACGACTGTCTTTCTCTCTTTCTTTCTTTCTGACTGTTTCTGCCATGGATTTTGCATGAAAGTAAAGTAACCCCCATTTGAGTTTCAAATTGAGCACTCAGCTCTTTCATCTCGATTAGACCGCACTGACTTTTCTTTTTTGACCCTTTTTATTCATCCATATCTCTCTCTCTCTCCCAATTTGGCTTTAACTCTGAGCTGTTCCGTAGCGTGTATGATTATTTTTTATTTTTAGTGACGTACCACTCCAGTAATATGTGTGGCTGTGTAGGAAATCATGGCCTGTGGCTCAATATTAATCCAATAGATGAAAACATTCGAGCGACCCTGCGTTTTCCTGTTTTAGCTGTATGAATGGAGTGTGTGTGTGTGTGTGTGTGTGTGTGGGAGGACCAAAGCACAGAATCTGAACTGAAATAAATCACACACCGCTTACAGCTGCCAAAAACACACGATCGTGAACGTGAGCTCACATGCGCACTTTTGGTGGAGGGTTTAAGTCAGGATAATCACTACGGGAGAGAAAATTTCACAGTTTCGGTTTCTAGCCTGTTAGTGCATTTCTGTTGGATTTTTCTTCTTATTTGCTCTACCAAAAGGTTTTCACTTTCTATCAGATCAGAAGATTACAGTAAAACACCTTTCCTCAAGACATTACCTAAATTAGAGATACTCAGAGCGTGAGAGAGCTGTGTACGTGTGAGAACTGTGTAATGAAGAACACGTTTGGTAGAAATGTGAGAGTCTACAGGTGTAAAACAGGTGTGTGTGTTCTGAGCTTTGAAGGGGCACGAGCTCAGCCTGAAATATCAGCAAGATGTGTTTTGGCACAATGACTTCATTATTCTCAGTTTTGAAAGATGTGTGTGTGTGTTCAGAGAGGGAAAAAGAGAGCCCCTGACAATCTTTTGTTTTTACCACATGCATTATTGAGGATGCATAGATTCACTTTTCAGAATACACTTGCTGCTTTACTGTTCTCAGAGTTTTACTGTCATTATTTTCTTACAGCTTGTTAATATTTATATGTGCTGGTTCACAGAGTGTTCTTCACTTCTGAGTGTCGTTAGTCTTGTACAACATGACTTGCATACCAACACTCACATGGCAATAGCTGCCAAGAACACAGAGTAATGCGGCATGTAGCGGCACCATTTATTAAGGAATTCATATACTTGAATAGAATATATTTGTGAACTGAATGTAATTTCTTGACCTAATTGCATGTTATTTGAAATTAAATATGTTATTATAGTTTAAATGTATATTAAATGCAATTATCTGAACTTTAGAGTTCGCTTATGACCCACTTAAACAGGACTTACTGTACAGTGAGTACATCATTATATGTTATTACATAATTACTTTTGCAGTCTTGGTAAATTATGGTTGAAGTGCACTGCGGAATGTACAGACAAGCATTTATGGTAACTAAAATACACTTTAATGTTGTTTCTATTGAAACTTGAATGCCATGTTTTTTATATGTATTGTAATTGCACATACGATGCAGTTGCAGATTAGTACATTTAAATTAGATTAACTCTAAATGTAATATCAATTAACACTCTAAAGTCAAAATTACAGTATAATCAACAATACATTAAAACAACATATTTTAAAGCACAAAAAATATTAAAAGACCTTTTAAATTGTTTTAATAAAGTAAAACTTAAAATTTGACTATCACAAAATGCACTGTTTAAAATTATACTTCTGTGTTATGAAACATGAAAGTATACTATCTTTAAGTACACTTAAGTGGACTTTTATTTATAGTATAGACTTTTATTTTTAGTATGTACTTCTTTTTCACAAAGGATTAGTTACCAAAAATATGATTTCATATATGTTTTTTTTTTATTTAAATAAAACCAATACATTACATGTTATGTTGTGTTACATTGTGTTGTGTTCACTTCCACAAGCTTGTTTAAAGTGATCAAAAGTGGCTAAGAAGGTTAGTTCAGAGAAAAGGTCTAGAATAATTTGTTTGCAGATGCCACTTGGTATTTTGTTATGTAATGTGATGAAATTCATACATTTTAAATTTGACTTGAGTGCCTGAAAGTGCCCAAATACTTTCTGAGGCCACTGTAAATCACATCAGTGGCCCTGCGGTATGACAGTACCACATACTCTCCAACCAGGAGGCTGTGCACTGCAATAACCTGTTGAACCTTTGGTTAATATCCCAGACTTCAAAATCGAGTTATAACTGAACAGCACCCATGAGAAGTTTCTCGAAAATATTAAAATGGCTCTGGGAAAGAACAGAGTAGAGATGATGATGACTCTTCTGATGGCAGTAAATGGCTGAAGGATTCGTTTTACAGGCATCTGTTCAGTTCAAGCCTCAAGTATGACTCTCTGGCCAGAGGATGATTCAGCACAGAAGATTATGTGAACAAAACCCACACTGTCAAGGATCTTTCTACTCTCAGGATCAGCTCTGGAAGAGCACATGAAATGATGGGTTCAAACATTCTCTCTGTGTTTAGAGAGAAGTGTTGCTTCCTGTCCTGAATGAAACCACCGCTGTTAGCACAATGTGAGAGCGGCACTTACCTGGATGGAGGTTCAGATGACACACAGCATAGAAACAATACAGAGATAGTGACGTTTCATCCTGTGAATGAAAGTAAGTGCTCGGTAAAGTTTTAGGAGCAATTTTCTACCTTGATGAACGTCTGGTTATGTGTTTCTTCTTTACTATTTTTTGGTTTACTGGTTTTTGACATATGGCAATCACATCAGTTATGCTGACATGCCTAATATTTATGTTTTTTGACAGTTTAATATTATTTCATTTTAAAACAGGAAGTTTGGGCACAGCTTGTCCCATGATGCTTCCCAGTTCATCTATTTATACTTCGTCCAAACAATACGAATTATTACATCCATCCTGTGACAGTAAACTGGCCTGTCAATCATCTTGTCACAGTTAACGTCCTCATATAAACACTCCACAATCCACAGCATGTTTGAACTTTTTTTCCCCTCACGTTTGTAGTTCTGAACCGAATCGTCCTTCAAAGCACAATGGGTTTTAGGCAATATTAGCCGTAAGAGTGTGCATGGATCTGCACTTCGAAACTCCACCAGAAATAGAAGACCATCTGAGTATCTTTGGGATACTCATTTCAACATACTATCATTTGGGACACAGTAATTCTAATCTCGGATACTATTTAGGGCGGATAGCATTTGAATTGGGACGTAGGGCCTTTTTTAGGCTTTAGTTACATCATAGCCATTAACCATCATTTTCTAGTGAGTTGCAGGTGGTATAGGGGACATTATCATTTTAGAAGCATTTGATTGGATGGTAGTGCAGGATGAGTCATCAATATTTTTTGTCCTGATAAAAACATTTTTTAAAAATGTGAAAACTGAAAGTGTGTATAACAAAATGTGTTCAAGTCAGGTCTTTCAATGGTCTTCAGGTGGTCTTGAATGTCCCCATGGATGTCTATTTTAAGTGCAATTATGGTACAGAAGAATTTTTCTTTTTTATGGACTCATTTTTTATGGACTTTTTTATGGAGAGTCAAAATGATTTTATAGATTGAATTATAGAGCTTAACTTTTATATAGCCTGCAATATTCCTTTAAATCCAGAAAGTATGTGTTCATCCCACACATACCTCTGATCCCCACTGTTACATAACTTACACTGGACTTATCCCACATTACAGCACTGCAAACACACACACACACACACACACACACACACACACACACACACACACACAGAATTTGTTTGTAATAGCAATGCAAGCACAAGCTGATTTTAAATACATCCTCAGAAGAAGTCTGGGACAAAAAGGAGAGAGGTTCAGAAGGTCTGAGTATGCGATTATGGCAGTTTGCCGTCAGCTTTACTAAACTCCAGAGAAATCACTTCAGAACTTCACTTCAGAACTGACTTGACTTTTTCTAATGAAAGATAAATGAACACAAACTTTTCCCCTAATTCCACGTACCCATTATATTAACAATTCTGTGAATATTCATAATAGCCTGGCATTAAGTGAAAGATAAAATTCAGCTAAATTTCACTTCTTGTCTCTTCTAAGCTTTTATCAGAACTGGAAAGCCTCTAATGCGGCAGAGTGGATTTAAGAGTTTTACCCTGTTTGAACCTCTTAAAATCCGTGTCTTTTGTATCAAAATCAGATCTGGGAAATCGTTTGGCTCAGTTGCAAGCAGTATATGCTAACTTGCAGATTATTAAAACCATAAGATGTCCATTTCAGTAATAAAATGAAAGTATTTAGCCATGTCATGCAAGGATTATTGTCAGGCCCACCCAAAACAGAATGATACAGGCAGAACTGCACTAACATGCTAATACTTCTAACAACTCTCCATTTACTGGATTTTGATTCACTAAATTCTGGGACACTGATGACATAATAAATTAAGCAAGGCACAAATTTCTGATGGTGTAATTAATATATTGTATTATACTGTATCTTAAATATTATATTATATTATATTATAATTAATCTTTAATTCCTAAAAACATACAGGATTGTTGTTTCAGACAGTAGTTTCAGACAGTAGACAAATACAATTAAGCAAGGCACAAAATTAATGTATTATAATATAATATAATATAATATTATTGTATAATAATTCATCCTTATTTTTATAAACATACGTATGTTTTATTTGCAAATTCATCCAGGTCTTAAAAAAACTCGCAGGATTGGTTGCATACATAATGGGATTTAGATAGTAGACAAATATTAAACAAGACACTATGATACAATTTTTACTGATATTATATTATATTATATTATATTATACATTTTATACATGAAATAATACATTTATTTTCTTGTAATCTCGAATTGCTCTTTAATAATTAAAAGCTTGCAGTATTGTCTCCTTTTTGTGCACATTAGGAAGGATCATTAAAAACAAAATAATGTTTAATGAAAGAAAACAAGGCTTGGTCTTAATGTATTCACACTTGAGCTCGTCTTCCAGGGCACTTGAGAGACTTGAGAGGGGATGACAACATTTCCAGTAAGTGAATCCAGGGAGCAGTTGATACTCACTGGCTTTTATAGTGCATTCTGGGAATTTCTAGAAAGCTTTTTACCCTAGAAATGGCTGACTCCCCAGGCAGGGCATTTACCACTGAACTAGGGAGTTGATTGAGACATACCCAGCATCTTGAAAGACCTCTAATAGTACTCATACATCACAGAGAGGTTTACCTGATGTGTGCATTTTCATCTGGAAGATATTATTTTTAGAGCATGTGCTCATCTGCAATACGTCACTACGACACTCCCAGTTGATGTGAGAATGGCGTTGAACAGATGTTTACACTGTGTTTATGAATCACAATGTGTGTGAGTTTTCTGTTTTGACACAATTATGACACAAACTAGAACACAGTGCGTCTCTGTATGTGTACATACTAAACAGGAACACAGAATGCCACATCTCCAATACAATACAGCGACTGAATGCATCTGATCCCGCCCATGTTAACGTTAACAACCCTGCCAGACAGATCTATATTTGAAGTGGAAATAGGATGAGACACAGTTATCTTTGTATTGAGCATGAGGGCAATACAATTCCAGCCTGTGCCATTTCCTGAACCCATCTTCTCCCATGGGTCTGCTGCTAGTGAATATGAAGCGTTGTATGTGCTGATCTCTGTCAGGCTGCGATAACAGTCACATGTATCTGTCCGTCTATCAGGACACATTTCATTTTCAGCTTTTGTCTGTGACCAAGCCTCATTTTAAAGATGAATAGCTGGTAAAGATGCTTGGAGGTAAATATACAATAGGTCAGAAGTATTCGTGAAGCAATCCTTCCTTTTTCCTGAGAAGAAAGAAAGAGCCATATAAAGGGAAAGCGGGCTAGCTGTGCTATTTTTAGCTTCCCCTATCATTAGCATGTTCTTAACTCTCAAAGAGTGTGAGTCTGAAATAAACATCCTCAAAACCTTACCAGCTCCCTCTGGAGATCATCTACTTCACAGAAAAAGAAAAAAGACCTCAGCTAAAGTCCACTGCGCGCTATGATTTTTTATTTTTTTTTTCCCTCTTCTTTTTCTGATTGTCGCTTGTCAGATTGTACGATATGACCTGGGGCCAAGGCAGACTATTGCACATTAACACTCTTTTGTGTCAGACTGTACGATATACATCTCAGGGCCTTGGTCAGGATTGACACCGTCAGCTGGGCGATCAATTGTGTCACAGCCTAATTTACACATGAAATTGAAACGGTACCATGCGAATCCAAGCAAGCCTCGGCACTAATGTTTTGCTTTAAAAAGAAAACAAAAAGTCAGTGTCTGGGCCAAAAAGGACGTTTATGGTCTGCTGATTTTTCTGAGTGAACTCAAGGACGTTTGGATAACATGATCAATATGTCAAAGCACTGTATGGTTGATGTAGCTATGTAACATATCTCCTTCTTTTCTGTTCAGCCTTCACAATGAAATGCTCATCTGCACTTTAGCTACTGTCTGTCGATAAAATCATTTGAATGTGCATTATGCTTTTCATTAACAATCATCCTACATCAGTGCTTCTATAGTGATAAAGTCAGACAGGTTCTGTTGCAGATCAAGAGCTCTATTATGAATAAAGGCTGAGAGTGACAGTGAGAGGTTTGAAGTTTGGAAGTTCACAGGAGTCAGTGATTATTGCAGCACTGAGAACAGAGATGCTGTATGTTTGCTCTGAGCTGTTTAATGGGCCAAACACCAAACAAACCCGGAGACTGATGAAAGGATGAGTGCTTTAGAGGATTAAATGTGCTGAATTTTTGAGCTGATGGCATGCAACCTGCAGTTCTACATAGGGAACTGAATATAAAAATCCTGCTGCATCAACAAGTTTCAGCAAACACTTAAAATCATGTTGCAGCTTTCAGATATCACTACTTTTATAACACAGAAGTAAATACATAATCATAAAAAAACCAATCCTGAGTTTCTAAATGTAGAGTTCTAAATTGTATGTAAATATTATATCTAAAATATTAAAATATAAATCGTAAGATGTAAAATGTTTTTAAAAGAAGTTTCTTATGTTCACCAAGGCTGCATTTGTTTAATCAAAAATACAGTATGAACTGTAGTACTGTAAAATTTTATTACAACTGAACTGATTTAATATATTTTAAAATTCAATGTAATCCTGTGTTGGCAAAGCTGAAATTTCTGCAGCCATTACTCCAGGCTTCAGTGTCACATGATCCATCAGAAATCATTCTAATATGCTCTTTTGGTGCTCAGAAATATTCTTATTATCAATGTTTAAAACTGTTTTTTACAAAAATATAAAGCAGCACAAACTGTGATACTTTTTTTCTGGATTCTTTGTTGAATAGAAAATGAACAGCATTTATTTGAAATGAAAATCTTTTGTAACACTGTTAATGTCTTTACTGTCACTTTTGATCAGTTGATGGTGTCTGTGCCATGTGAAAGTATTAAACTGTAGAAAAGCTGGATGGGCTGCTGTCCTCAGTCCCAGAGGATGGCAGTCCATTTTTAGTCTTTGGTGACTTCAACATTCATCTGGACAAGCCTTATGCTACAGACTCCCATTCACTCCTAGCTTCATTTGATCTCAAACGCCTTACCACTACTAGCACTCACAAATCAGGCAACCAACTTGACTTAATTTACACATGCAACTGTATTGCAGACAACACTGTGGTCAATCCCCTACATATATCTGACCATTTCTTCATTACATTTAACCTATATCTTTCCACCTATGTGCCACCAACCCCTCTACCGGTTACTTTTAGACGAAACCTACGCTCCCTTTCATCCTCACATCTTTCCTCTTCAGTATCCTCCTCTCTTCCCTCACCTACCCATTTCTCATCTCTTGATGTAAACACTGCAACAGATACTTTATGCTCTTCTCTAACTTCTTGTCTAGATGATATTTGTCCTCCCTCCTCCAGGCCAGCACGGGCTGCCCCTTCTAATCCTTGGTTATCCGATGTTTTCCGTGAGCATCGGTCTAAACTCAGGGGAGCAGAGAGGAAATGGCTCAAATCAAAAGACCCATCAGACCTGAGTATGTATCAGTCTTTGCTGTCATTCTTCTCTGCTGAAGTCCACACTGCCAAATCTTCATACTTCCACAACAAGATCAACAGTGCTCCAGACACACGTAAATCTCTTCAAAACATTCAGTTCTCTCCTCTGTCCCCCTCCACCACCTCCCACCACTTCTATAACAGCTGATGAGTTCGCCATATTCTTCACGGACAAAACTAGAACAATCAGCAGTCAATTCTTAGCCCCACACACACAGGACCTCCAACCTACCACATCCATGGCTAAAACTCCCATCTTCTCCTTCTGTCCCCTCACTGAGGCAGAAGTATCAAAACTTCTCCACTCCAGCCATCCTACAACATGTCCTCTAGACCCAATCCCCTCACACCTTCTCCAAGAAATCTCTCCCACACTTTTACCAGCACTCACACACATCA
>JAFVLL020030476.1:0-10093 GCA_021397915.2 Tor tambroides | reverse complement strand
ATAAGCGATTCACTTTGGAGAAGAAGAAGAAGAAGAAGAATAAACGGAGCAATTCCAATAGGGTCCTCACACCATCGGTGCTCGGGCCCTAATTACAATACATCATGGATGCAAAACTGTTATTGGCTAATTTTATATCTGTTCTTTTTCCCTTTCACAGATCCTGTGGTAAAGCAGTCTTCAAATACTACAGTGTCTGAATTGCAAGCCCTTAGTTGCAGAAAACGCCAGTCGTACTCAAAGAAGTGACGTCGTCCCACCGGCTCCCCCTTGGTCAGTCGTCACTCTACTTCTGCCACAGACTTGCAAGCCGTCTGCTGCGCTCCAACCCTCCGCCTCTTTGGCTGTAGTGGGTTTATCCCGTCGAGTACACCGTGGTCCTCGGTCACACCGGCATCACTCCAGTCCTCGGGTATTCTGGCTCCACCAAAGATGCTCGTCGCTGCGGCTGTGCCCAGGTCTCCGGAACCTGCGACGACGCTCAGCTCCATCGGCCCTCTGTCTGTGCCTTCAGATCCACCAGCTCTGGCTCCATCAGTCGGCCCCCAGATGTCAGCAGCCACACCATCTAAATCTTGGCTCCTTGCTCCCTCAACTCCGCCGTGTGTTGTCAGCACTGGGATGCTCTGGGTCTGTGCCATGTGCCAAACACCATCTAAGCCGCCAGGGCATCATCGTCATCCTCCCATCACCATCCCTTCACCACATCCTGCCATCATCCCGCACCTTGCCTCTCACCATCCCTACGCCATCTCCTCGTCCACCTCCAAAACCCCCTCCATTCCTCCCTATTCTGTTGCTTGAACTTTATCATCTTCATCTTCAGTCTTTGCGCACACACAGCTATTCACTTCTACACTTTTTTTCAATAAATGTTTTTTTTTTCCCAGAAAATTGCATTGTAATTTTTATTTATTCATTAATGTAAAATTCTGTACTTTTCAGTAATACAGGTATAACTGAAATGTTCTACAAATTGATAAGATGGCTTTGTCTTTTTTCATTTATTATGTTTTTTGTATAATGTTTTAAAATGTACTTGAGTATGTTTGTAGTAATACAAGTATACTATAAACATACTTAAGTGCATTTTTAATACATTTAATAGTATGTTTTTTGTTTTTCACCAAAGTATATTTGCTGCTGTACTTTTTTTAATGTACTTTATGAATATTTGTAATGTACACAACAATATATAATACATTAAAGTTTTCTAGATATCAAAGTGTGTGTGTGTATACTGAAAAAAGCAGCTTTATAATATACTGGTAGTGTAATGCCAGTGCATGTCTAATGAGCTGAAATGTACTTGAAGTACATTAAAACGATGCTTCAAATATACTCTAACTAGTTCATGAAGTATTAAAAGTACATTTTAAATGTATTTTAAGAAATACACTTAAATTGCACTAAATATACTTAAAGTGGTTCCATTTTAACACAATTTCAATATATTAAATATATTGCAAGTAGATTAAAATAGAACTTAAACATATCTTGAAATACACTTAATATACTTAAAGTTGTTTCAAAATAATACATTTAATATGCACTTAGTACAGTATAGTTTAAATATATTAAATGTGTCTGAAAAAGCACAAATTAAATATATTTCTTTTTCACCTGGGCTATCTATATAACTGTTATTACCGTACTGACCCGAATATAAGACAATGTTTTTTTCTTGGTGTGACAAGGTTCAGGATAAGGAAGGAAGAGGACAAGGTTGGCGTGCGGAGACTCATGTGGTTTTTATTCAAATAACTCAAAATCACAAAACAACAGTTGCCATCTGGCACGGTTCACAAAGAACTCAATATTACCCCTTTTCCACCAAGGCAGTTCCAGTGCTGGTTCGGAGCCAGAGCCTAGTTTCAAACCAGTTCTTTGTTTTTCGACACCCATAGCACCAGCTCTAAACCAGAAAAAGCGGTTCGTAAGTAGCACCGAAACATTGCTAGGCTAGAAGTAAGAACCGCTTGCATCAGGGTCTGGGGGCGGGGTTTACCTTGACCAACAAGACGACAGAAACTTTGGACCGCCATATTTGAAATAGCAGCTAAACACAGAAACGTTGAATTCAACGTGTTTGGATGCCGACGTAGGATCGAAGGCCATAAACATTTAGTGCTTTAGTGTGTTGTGTGCCGATCAATCGATCGATCTGTCTGCGTGGCGCGATGCACCTCGAACAAGTCTGTTGTGTTTGGCGCTGCCACGCTAGTGAACCGAAACATGAAACGTATTCAGTGACGTAAGACCTGGCTCTGTATTGGCTCTCTAGCCTGTGGAAAATCAACCGGTTCTTAAAGGGCTCGCCAATCGAACCAACTAAGAGCTGGCAATAGCACTGGCTCTGAACTAGCACCTGGTTCCTGCTGGTAGAAAGGGGGTATGTAAGCAGTTTCCAGGTTTCCTTCAGTCCAACAGTCAGTCCACAAGTCTACTTCCCATCCCACTCTCTATCTCTCCTGTGCCTGTCAGAGGCTCCTTATCAGGTCTATCCATGCCAATTACTGCAATCAGACACAGGTGTTCATCATTTTGCACTTGACCTACTTACTCACCGCTCGTCTCCCGATGCGCTGCACCGATGCGCTTTCCCACTGCAGACTCCGCTGAACCACGCCCCCCTCGCCACATACCCCCACCGCCCGACTCAGGCCGGGGAGCCCTCCGGCCTGCGGCCCCCACCCCCCCATTCCTGGAGAGGAAGTCAGCCACCGCCATCTGCGCCCCCGGCCTGTGGATCACCTTGAACTTAAAAGGCTGTAGCGCTAGATACCAACGGGTGATCCGCGCGTTGGTATCCTTCATGCGGTGGAGCCACTGCAGGGGCGCGTGGTCCGAACAGAGAGTGAATTCCCGTCCCAGGAGATAATAGCGGAGGGTGAGCACGGCCCACCTGATGGCCAAGCATTCCTTTTCAATGGTGCTGTACATCGTCTCCCTCTTAGAGAGCTTCCGACTGATGTACAGCACCGGCCGCTCCTCACCCTCTATCTCCTGGGACAGAACCGCTCCAAGCCCCCTGTCCGACGCGTCTGTCTGCAGTAGGAAAGGGAGAGAAAAATCAGGAGAGTGTAACAGCGGGCCGCCACACAGAGCAGCCTTCACCTGGGTAAAAGCCTGCTGACACAGCTCCGTCCACTGGACCGGATCTGGGAATTCCTTTTTAGTGAGGTCAGTCAGCGGGCTGGTGAGGTCCGAATAATTAGGAATAAACCTTCTATAATATCCCGCCAGCCCCAGGAACTGCCTCACCTCCTTTTTGGTCTTGGGTCGCGGACAGGTCGCAATTGCTGCCGTCTTATTAATTTGGGGACGCACCTGACCATGACCCAAGTGGAAGCCCAGATACCTGACCTCCACCCGCCCAATCGCACACTTCTTCGGATTGGCCGTGAGCCCGGCCCCTCTCAGCGCCCGCAGGACAGCCCGCAGGTGTGCCATATGACGCTGCCAATCCTGGCTATAGATGATGATGTCATCCAGATAGGCAGCGGCATAGGCAGTATGCGGTCGGAGTATTCGGTCCATGAGTCGCTGAAAGGTGGCCGGAGCCCCGAACAAGCCGAAAGGAAGCGTAACAAATTGGTGTAATCCAAACGGCGTTGTGAAAGCTGTCTTTTCTTTGGACAAGGAAGATAAGGGGATCTGCCAATATCCTTTAGTTAAATCGAGTTGTACCCAGCCGATCAAGCAACTCGTCAACCCGTGACAATCTACACAGAACCGAACGGAGCCGTCCGTTTTGGGTACCAAAACGTGGGACTCTTCTACTACTCCCATCTCTAGCATTGCTTCTAATTCTGCCTGAACTACCTGTTTTTTGTGTTCAGGTAGCCTGTACGGGCGACTGCGCACTATCACGCCCGGTTCCGTCTCAATATGGTGCTGAATGAGGTCGGTTCGACCGGGCAGGGACGAGAACACATCAGCAAATTCAGCCTGCAGTCTCGCTACATCCGTGAGCTGGGAGGGCGAGAGGTGATCCCCGCCCGGAGCCAGAGGAAGAGAATGGGTTTTTGTGTTCACCTCTGGCCCGAGATCATCCTCTCCACTCACAGCCGTCGCCAGCATCACGGGTTCGACCTCAGTCCATTTTTTTAGGAGGTTGAGGTGATATATTTGACGTGTCCCGCTCCTGTCCACTCGAATTACCTCATAATTGAGATCTCCCACTCGTCGTGTGACCTCAAAGGGTCCTTGCCACTTGGCGAGTAATTTAGAGCTAGACGTTGGGAGTAATACAAGTACTTTATCTCCCGGTGCAAAATTGTGTAATCTGGCTCCCCGATTGTACAACCGGCTCTGCCTGTCCTGGGCCTGTAACAAATTCTCCAAATTCTTTGACACTATCCTTCAAAACACTAGCTTTTACCCATTTGTCAGCAAGAACAACTTTATAATCAGTTAAAGTAGCCTAATAAAATTAAGTATGATCTCTTATTTTTTTATATTCAGTTTTTTTATTAAGAACAGGTCAGAATAACTATAACTAACTAATATAACTAATGACTAAAGAATAACTATACACACATTTGCACTTAATGGGTTTTCTATGAATATATATAACTTTGGTCAATTTCATTTGTTGCAGACACTAAAATTTGACATCTGGTCTTTGACCCTATAAAAACAAACTCAGTGTGTTGGATTACAAATTTATAAAATGTTAAATCTAGGTTCCAATGTAATAGTATATAAACTGAAAAAGTTATGTACAGTACATTGTGTTGTACATTTTGAGGTAAATATGATGACATTCTAAGAAGATCAAGACATTAACCTTTTGTCTTTATGCACTTCCTGACCATCGGGTAGGGTCCCAAGGTAAATGTGAATGCTAAGCTCAAGGCTCAGGTGTGCCTTTGTCTCTATGATAATGTGAAGGTATGGGAGATACTGTCAGGCTGATTGGATTAGCACCTATGCATTTGAATGATATTGTTATGCTGATGAGATCAGGGCAGGGGAAATGCTGTTACTGGGCTGATTGCTGTACTGCATTTGCATGCTTTGTTTAGATTGTCTCCACCTCTATGTAACCCTCCCCCTTGAAAAAAGTTTCTTACAAGTGATATATTTTTTATTTTGGCTGATCAGCTCCTGCCACACTGGAACTCATCATCAGTGAAGCTCCTCCCATCATCAGTGAAGCTCCTCCCACTGCAGTTCAGCAATAAATGCTGGAAGATGTCCATCAGTTCAGAAGTGAAGACGAGCATCAGAGCATCAGGAAGAGCTGAAATCTGATCAAAGACTGAGTTTATTAAAGAGGACAGAGAGAAGATGAGAGATCCAGAGCCCTGCAGAATCAAACACACTGAAGATACTCAACAACACACAGGTTGGTGCTTATTCTTCATTCATGATGCTGAAGAACAATCATGTTAGAAAGAGTCGAGCACTTCATCACATTTAGATATTATGAAATTGTGTTTTTTTTTTTTTTTTTAAAGCAATAAACAGCTAATTGTATGAAGTAAATGGGCTTTCCAGACTGTCTGACAGGGTTGAAGGAATAACTTAAAGGGATAGCTCTCCCAAAAATGACAATTCTGCCATCATTTACTCACCCTCAGGTTGCTCCAAACCTGTATGAATTTCTTTGTTCTGCTGAACTCAAAGGAAGATATCTGGAAGAATGTCAGGAACCAAACAGATATCGACTCCCATAGTATTTATTTTTCATATTATTTTTCCTACTATGGAAGTAAATGGGGGCGATGTCGGTTTGGTCCCTTTAACTTAACATCAGATGATTGATAGTACTCACTACAATAAAAATTTAATTTGTGCCTAAAATGTTTTGAAAGTAATAAATGAAATGTCACTCTACCTCATTCATGCAATTAATTCATAAAAACTCACCAGAATGATTATAATGTTTTACAGCAGCTGTCTTGTTTCTGCTATTACATCAATAATCACTTTCATATTTTGCTCTTTGAATATTGGTTTAAAGTAATTTATTATTGGGTTTTTTTGTTGTTGTTTCAGACCTGATGGATGAGAGCGAGAAGAGTGAAGAAGTGAGTGAAGTGGAGGAGAAACATCATGTCAAACCTGCAAATAAACCTTTGAGTTGCTCAAAGACTAAAAATACATTTTTTAAGAAAAGAAAAGCCAATAAATCAATCACCTGCACTCAGTGTGGCAAGAGTTTCCCATACAAACACAATCTTAATGTTCACGTGAGAGTTCACACCAAAGTGAAGCCGTTCATGTGCGATCAGTGTGAAAAGACATTCTCAAACAAAGACAGGCTTGAGGGTCACATGAGTGTTCATACTGGAGTGAAGCTGTTCATGTGTGACCAATGTGGAAAGAACTTCACATACAAACATCATCTTAATGATCACATGAGGATCCACACCGGAGAGAAGCCGTTCATGTGCGGTCAGTGCGGGAAGAGTTTCACACAATCAGCAAGCCTTAAAGGACACATGAGGATTAACACAGGAGAAAAGCCACACACACGTGATCAGTGTGGGAAGAGTTTCACATACAAACATCATCTTAATGATCACATGAGGATCCACACCGGAGAGAAGCCATTCAAGTGTGATCAGTGTGGAAAGAGTTTCATACAATCAGTACATCTTAAAGTACACATGAGGACCCACAGCGGAGAGAAGCCGTTCAAGTGTGATCAGTGCGGCAAAACATTTATTCAGTCATCAGACCTGAAGAAACACCTGGCAGTTCATACGAAGGAGAAGCCACATTCCTGTTCTGAATGTGGAAAGAGTTTCTCACTGCTGCAGAGTTTGCGTCTACATCAGAAAACTCACACTGGTGTGAGAGAGTACTTGTGCTTTGAGTGTGACAAGACTTTTATTACAGCAAAACAGTTAAAACTGCACCAGAGGATCCACACTGGAGAGAAACCTCACAAGTGTTCACACTGTGACAAGACATTCAGTCGTTCAGGATCCCTGAAAGTACATGAGAAGATCCACACTGGAGAGAAACCCCACAAGTGTTCACACTGTGACAAGAGATTCAGTCGGACAGGAGATCTGAATAGACATGAAAAGATACACAGCAGAGAGAAGCTGCACACGTGTGATCAGTGAGGGAAGAGTCTTTATCGCTGGAGTCAGAGTCAAGTCTCGAGTGATTTAATGACTTGCTAAAAAAAAAATCTCATCCAGCCTGTTACTTAGGTTTTAACTCATTACAATGTACAAAACAGTTGATCTGTAATGCTATTCTACGAGAAGAGATCTACCTGATCTACCATGACACATAAGGAAATATGTGACAGATATTACAAAACCATACAAATAAAGCCTTTCTTTATGATATCAGGGGAATTCAATTAAAGTTCCAGGTCCGATCTCTTCCCTGCGGAGGTCTGAACTAAAATTATTTATGGGCCATTCTACAGAATTGGTCCAAAGCCAGAGTTGGAAACGTCTTCAAAAAAATATTTTCCAAAAAAATGTGTATGTATGCATTGTAGAACCTCGTTGGCCAAAGACCAAACAATTATAGAATCTCACATACCAGAGGGAAAGCATAAGATTCCCTTCCCTTCGAGTCAGAATTTGACTAAGCCTACTGACGCCTCCCTGTCTAGAGGACCATCGTCTTATCACATGAGACCCATAAAACCAGGAGGAATTTGAGAAGAACATCTGGATGGGTTCAATGTTGTTCCTGACCGGTTTACCCTAAATAAAGTCGAATAATCAACAGTACAAAGCATGTGGCATCTGGGAAAGGCTCCAGCACAGACCCTCCCTGATATCTCCTGATCATTTAACACAGTAATTCAATGATGCTATCAGTAAGGATGATGATTTTACGACAGACGTCCGAGCTTTCTCTCTGTGAGTGCACTCCCCTTGTGTTAGCTACCTTACCGAGCCATTCTGTGTTTTCTGTTTAGTTCCAGTATTGTTCTGCGTTTATAACTCTCCTAGTTTTAGCTGCGATACGGAACCCACTTAGTTGTCTTAGTCTTGCCTTGATTGTTTTCTAGTGTTTTGATTCTTGCCTGTGTTTCCTGGATTAACCCTTGCCTTGCCGTTCGGACTCAGTTTGCACCTCTCTTGGACCTCTGCTCGTTTACCTGGATTATTTCTCTGCCTTGCCCCATTGGATATTGTTCGCCGATTGTCGACCCACGCTTTCCCTAGGATTACTCTGTCTTGCCATTGCCATACCTGTTTGCTGTTGATTGACCCTGCCTGTGTTTTTGACCATGTTTTGGAATAAAGCCTTGCATATGGATCCGCATGTCTCTCGTCTTGTTTGCCCCATAACAGAATACTCGGCCACAAAAGGATCTAGCTTTTCAAATGGACACTGGCCAGGTATGGACACAGCAAAACTGCTGTTAGCTCTCAAGCAGGACAGTCAATCACTCAAGAACTATGTTCAAGAGTATCTAGATATTGCTAACTTTTCTGATTTGCCTGACTGTATGCTCATAGACTTTTTTTGTGAGGGCATTAACCAGCTGCTCAAAACACGATTAACCCTTGAAGGTCCCTGTTCGTCCCTAAGTGATTTTATAGACTATGCTTTATTGACTGTTGGTTCAGCATTCACTGTGGGTGTTGCGGAGCCTGTTCACAAAATGGCAGCTACAACACACCTCGTCATGTCATTGCTGCCAAGTCATGAGTCAATCCAAGTCACAGTTGATCTTCGTGAGTCAAACTAAGCCACAGTTGATCATCACAAGTCAGGTCACGTCTCTGCTGATCGTCATGATTCAGGTCACGTCTCTGCTGATCATTACGAGTCAAGTCACGTCTCAGCTCATCAGCCAGAGTCACACCACGTCTCAGCTCTTCAGCCAGAGTCACACCACGTCTCAGCTCTTCAGCCAGAGTCTCTTCACATCTCCGCCGAGCTGCCAGAGCCTCTTCACGTCTCCGCCGAACTGCCAGAGTCTGTCACACCCAGAGATTTAAGGTCAGTCCTTCGAGTTCCCTGTCTGGTGTCCAGCGTGAGGGATGCACCGCTGGTGTCTGCACGCGCAGCTGGTATCCCCAAATCCACTCACTTTAGCCCTCCTGTCCCTGAACTGATTCCCCTGTCCGAAGCGCTTCCCATGATGGGGATTGCTTTGTGTTGCGTTTGGGCTGCGTACACCACCACAGAACTGCCCGAGGTGGCGATGTCCACTGTAATGTCTCCAGAGGTGGCGGCTGATGCTGCAGAACCTCAGGGGGTAGTGACACTCGCTGCTGTGCTCTCTGAAGCGATGGCACTCGCTGCAGCTTCTTCAGAGGTGGTGGCACATGCTGCAGAACCTCCTGAAGCGGCGGTGCTCGTTTCAGCTCCTTGTATGGTGGTGGCGCCCAGTAATGTACTCTCAGCCTGTCATGTTGCGGTCAAAGAGACCGTTACTGAACTCTACCTATCTCCTGATGTTACCATTGTAGAATCTCCAGAGGTGGCGGCGTCTGCTGCAGAACCTCCAGAGGTGTCAGTGGTACCCTCCTATGAATCCTTGTCCTGCCCTGTCACGGCTCTGGATGCCGTCTGTGAACTCTTTGCCTGTCCTGTCGCAGCCAAAAGGGCTGTCCTTGAATTCTCGTCCTGTCCTGTCATGGCTTCAGAGGCCACTTATGAACCAGCTGAGGAGGCCATGTTGGCTGATTTTGAAATGCCTGTCATTCTCTTCTCTACTAATGTGTCTGATTTCAAACTGTCTGTCTCTGTCAAGGAATCTAAACCTGAACTGTCTGTCTCGCGCTCAGAAAATATAATTGTACCCCATATCCGCCCCGTCAACCCTATCACATCCATAGAATCTGTTTTTTGCCACACTAGTCCAGTCACAACCCCAGAAACCTTACCTGAGCTCTCTATAGGCTTTAGTAGCCTTGTCACAGCCCAAGGACCTGCCATTGAACTCTTAACCCTGTCTGTCATGAACTCAGAAACCATACATGCACTCTATGTCTGTCCCATTCCAGCCAATACATTTGATTATGAACTTTTTGTGTTCCCTGCTTGGGCTCTTGGGCCAAAAATGCTCTGCCTGTTTCGTGTGTCTCAGTGTTTCCTAGGTCCCAGTCCCGGCCTTGGTCTACAGTCCTGTCTGCTCGGCCATGGTGGTCTT
>JAFVLL020030475.1:0-16493 GCA_021397915.2 Tor tambroides | reverse complement strand
TTATTTAATACACGAGTTTCACAATTTGAGTTGAATTACTGAAATAAATGAACTTTTCCACGACATTCTAATTTATTGAGATGCACCTGTAATTAGTTGTATCTAAATTAGTTGGACTGTCTACAGTGTTTTTGTTTGAAAAGGAGAGCAGTGCACTGCCAAGCAACATTTGACACTTACACCTGCATAACTAGTTGTAGCGTTATCTGGGACATCACTCTGAGCGTGAACAAAGCACTGGCAGCATTCAGCTGGGATGTTGCTTTAGTTGTCATCTCATATTAATACTGACTGCAATTCTTATAGCGGAAAGTGGTAAGTAAAATGAGAGGTATTAAAATAATAATTAAATATCAACAATAATTGAATTATTTTTGTTATTGTTACTACTAGTAGTAATTGTAGTGGTAGTGAAATTATTTTGCAACATTTTCTTCAGAAGGGCTATTTGTTTTTAAGTTCCTGCATGGAGCTTCTAAAAGAAATATTACTTGTACTTTTTGAAAAGATATCCATGTACTGCAACTGACTGATGCATCTTTTGTTTCTTCCTTGTTGACATACTCATCTCACAGATTGTTCTGTATCTTTATTCTTTTTCAGCTAATGTATATTACCGATACTGTATGTCAAGATGCATGAAAATATTATTTCAATAAATATCTATTCATACAGTTTGGCAGCACTCTGGGGAGGTTTGTGGGGTTTAATGAGTATGGTAGGAACCTTCCGGAGTCCTGGAACAATGGCACCATTGTGCATGAAGAAAGAGCTGTTGTGGACTGGTTCTGCAAAGGTAATGCTGAACTCTTTGACTACGGCATCAGTGATAAATCAGGTAAGTGGCAGAAACTCTTTTTACTGTCAACATATGCAGGTAACTAGAAAATAATTATTTTAAAAGAATGTTTCAACATCACCAGAAATGGTTAGCATTAAATAATAGTATTTTAAAATGTAAGAACGGAATTTGAAAAACCTACTGTAAATAATGACATACTGATTTTTATACTGTACAAACTGTACATTCCATCCCTTAAACCTGCTGTTTTTGACAGGAATAAATCCATTCTTGTGTGAGAACACCTGTCTCTCGCATGATCTTATGCCATTTCCTTATCAGTTCTCATGTGTGTTTGGTTGTAATTTAATTTCTCATTTTTTCTCAGTAGCTGTAACAGATTATAGTTACATTTATTTTGTAATTAAAATATGTAATGCTGTTACATGTAACATGCACTGGAAACTGTGTATTTAGGATGTTGCTCTTCTTGATTCAGTGAAACCAAAGGTTAAGCTCAGTTCAGTGACGCGGGCTGGTGGCAGACATCCAGCTGTGTTGATCTTTGCATGTTATTTGCAATAACATGCAAATTGACAATGCAGTTCAGACATGCAGGCGGTGCATGGACACAGCTATATACACCTGGTATAAATACACAAATACACATGGTATATTCATGTACAAAATAAAGAATAATCTTCAATTAATTCAATGCTAAGCACTGACTACATAAAGCTGGCAAAATTCTGTTTTTTTTGTGCTATTGAAAATAAACTCTTACTTATGGGTTGTCACATGGTGTAAAACTGCCATTCTACATTCATCTCACCTATTTCACTACTTAATGTGTTCCTTATTACCAGTTTTGATGATCTGAGATTGTAAACAAATAAATAAATAAATAAATAAAAATGCTGGAAGGCTGTATAACTATGTTGTAATATTCATTTAATAGAAGAGCGCTATTGCACCATGACACTATAATTATTTAGAGTTCTATGATTACTAGTGATATGATTTTTTTCTGAATTGTATTGAACCTATACAATATAAATGTCCAGTGTTTATAATGACAATTTGCATCAAAAAATAACACAGTCCTGCTTCATTATTAATGAAACCCAATTAAGCAAACACCAATTAGTTTATATGCTATTTTTGCTTCATCACATGAATGCTCCAAAATATTCACAGAATGGTAGTTTGGATTTACTGTGCCGAATTAGATAGTGACAGTGAAATTTTGTAACATTTGTTGCAACAGTCTCTGGTCTTCTTTATAATAGTTAATAAAGAAGTTAATCAAGTCTTTCGAAGTTTCCTGAACTTTGTGACAAAAATTCACATAGGCCTACTATACTTCAAAAGTACCACACAGACTACATAACAACAGGAAACTAAACAACTTCCTCATTCTGCAGTAAATAAAGTGCTTTAAACTTTCTGTAATACAGTCCAGTGGTGTAGAGTTCATATATGTAGACTTTTGGGAGGGACACAGAGGTGGGACATCTAAAAAAAAATCTACCAAGGGCAACAGTCAAGGTATAGACCGAAATCACATTTTTCTCCCTTAGTAATATTTTTAACGAAGAACATATAGTTTTGAATCTTCTGGAATCACATAATGAATTATGGTTAATCAATTTACCAGTTTCAACAAGTTTCTGTTAAAAAAGCAATTAGAAACAAGAAGTTTCATTGAGATACGTAAATGCTAGATTGCTTTCTCTTGGTATTAGAACATTAATATATTCCTTCTCTCCATATGTCTCGTCCTTATCTATAAACAAAAGAAATGCAAACTGAAATTGAGTAAAACACAAAGAAACTAGCGCAAATGTGTAGTTTCAAACATGAGCACGAGAGGTCACTGTCATTCCACAACCAAGATTCTCTCACTCACTTGATAACAGATTTATTTAGTGATTTAAGTGAAACTTTCTGGTGTTTTTTGTACGTGTGCGATTTCACAGTTACACTACAAATTTGCCATGTAACATAATATGAATAACACAAGAATATTTAATCTCTTTTTGGATGTATACGCACTGCGTTGAGCAGTTAATCGCATGACTCTCACCGCCTGTTTAATTCACTGTAAATCCTGTTGCTCGCGCTCTGAGCTCCTGAGGATCCAGAGCTCGCGATGGGTGACGGGTGGACAGATGATTGTGGTGTTTGGCGCTGCCAGGACACTTTCTGCACGGACAAGATCACAACAGGACGTATGAAGTCAGAGAGAGTTATCAAAAAGAGAAAACTGTTGTTACCTTTCTTTCGTTGGATTGTAATGGAAAGCTGTGCGTTAATTTAGAGAAGATTAACAAAAAGGGTTCTAAATCTCGATAGATATCCAGTTGAGGCGGTACTTTTCTTAACATGTAGTTTTGGCTCACTTGCCGCTGTTCCAGTTGAAATGAATAATTGAGAAGCGCAGCTCTACACAGAGGAGCGCGTGCACAGGTCAAGATTCCACAGGTAAAACAGCATCATGATGCTGACGGACCAAATGCGCTGCTTAGTCTCTGCTGTTCAGGGTTCATAAACGTCAGAAACGTTAATGGGACATATCATAGACAACCCCTGTGGCCAAAATGAGCGTCTATTCTCATCTGTGGTGGATTTTGCAGATATTCTTGGCAACGGTAATCACGGCTGTCACACAAGGTATGTGGATTTCTTAAAGTCTAAAAGTTAGCTAAATCATAATGTTTTGGTTTTTGGTTTGGCATTGTGTATAGTATAATAGTGTATTTAGGACCAAGGTAAGAGGATTGTATACCTGAAAAATGACTGTGCACAAAGATTTAAAACAACTTTAAGTAAATGTTAGACTTATGATGCAGTCTTTCTTTAGACAGGCTATTTATCTAGTCATGTTAATGACCAGAAAACAGAACACGAATTTTATAATATTCTGTATTTATTTATTTATTAGAGACACAATACACCCCCCTTTTTTTAGCTTATTTTATTGGTTTGACACATTGTAATCGTTCATAAAATTAACCTACCATAAAAACGTGATGGTTTTAAACACATCAAATGTCTGAATTGTGGCCTACATAACTGGTTGAACTGATAATTAAATTTATTGTAATAAAAAAATTCCCATGCATCTTACTTAAAATTTATGGGAAGATTTCATCATACACCATTTTTTGAGAGGAGTCATTTGTGGCTCACTTGGTGCTCTAGGCAAGATACTTCATATCCAAAGGAAAAGCAGTACTTTTACTTAAGATGTTACTCATGTCCCTCATGTCCAATATAAATTTGCATGCAAAAAATAACTGAACTTGACAGTTCTAATAATGCATTGTCATTGATATCCTGATAGTGATCCTTTTGTGTTAAAGCAAATCATCTAAGGAAAGTGACTCAGTTGGTGCAACTGGTCAGTTTTATACGTGGGAATGTGTGATTTCTATATGCAGCATTGGCATATGCACTCTTATGAATGGGCACAATCTTTCTGACAAACACGAAGCTATATATTATCTATCTATATTATTATTATTATATCTGTAAGGTACTTAGCTGCAGAAACTACTTTGGTTTCAAGACCTTGGTATCCTGGATAAAGGCATGATGAAGATTAAATCCCTATAAAACTGATTTTCTATTGGAAGTTTTATTGGCATTACTGGATTCAGAACTACTCCCGACCATTCTTCAAAGGTCTTTGCTCACTTCTCATTCTTTAGTTTCCCATTTCTCTCATTTGTCTCAATCCGTTCTGTAGTATTTTTTGCACTGAGTGCTTGTTTCTCAAGGCATGGTCTGGATAGGATTAGTGCTCATCCTGTCCCAGAAACAGTGTTTCTACAGCTTCACTCATTCATAGGGGCTGAGACATCTGTGCTGTCTGTGTCCTCTATCTTCAGTGGTATTTTAAGTTTAAGTGTTTTTGCACACAAAAAGATAGATATGTAAATTATATCACAGAAGCAAAAGTGCCCTTGTAATACTGGTTAATTATATGCTTTTAGTCAAGCACTAGCAAAGTTCATATTGTGTAACTTACATTTCAGACAAAATTTGTTGAGTTAGTTTATATATATATATTTAAGCAAAAGCATCATATTACATGAGAACGGTTTGTTCAGCCCATCAGTCATAGTGTTGTGCGGTGCAACAGACTTATGCATTTTAACATATTGTATGTTTGTTTTAAAAGTTCAAGCAGTCAAAGCGTGCATGATGAATATTAATGGTGGAAAAGAGAGAATTGAGGAAATTATATCAAAAGCCTTGATTGCATTCCAGTATGATGCCTCGCTAAATGTTCAGAATTGCCCAAGCACAACTCATTAATAACTCAAAAAATAACTCATTTTTGAGGCATATTTCTTTAGGATGTAACAGGTTAGACTGATATTAATTTACTTTATGTGTGCCATATGGTCATTTGCAGCCATATGTTTTAAATTAATTTTAATATTGTCTATTGAAATACTGTTAACGATCTGTATGAGATTTCTTCGACCCCATCGGATCTCCATGTCAAGTCTTTGTCAGTAGGATGCCCTTAAATCACCGGCTTAGGATTTATTGTGGTGACATTTGGCATTAAGGATGTATTTATAAGGTTAGTGCAGACTTACAAAGTAGTGAGCAAGCTTGCTTGTTGACAATGTAATAATGTAGTATAATCACAGAAAGGATCTGCTATATACTAACAGCTGTCATAATTTTATATTTATGTCATCAGTATGAAATTCATCCAATATCAACTCCCCAATTGGTCAGTGAGAGTGGCCTCTGCTTTGCCATCTGTGCTTGTTCATCCTGAAGCATAAATGGTACTAAACTGCTGCATTGAATCTCATTGTAATTAATTGCATTTGCTTAATTTACCTGTTTTACCCTAACAAGATGTTTGATAAACACAGATAAACATTATGTATTGGAAACTCATAGATTATTTCTAAATGGCTTGCAAAATGTCAGTTTGAAATAGTATTTATTTACCAGAAAGTAAATGATTTTATCAAACTGTCACAAGGTGAGAATGGGGTGGGTGGGGGGGGGGGATGTCATTTCCAGTTTTATTCAAAGAAGTCTAAGGTATTTGGAAGAAGAGAGGCAACTGTTGATGTGTCTCAAGAGGATGCACATCTGTGCTGTCAGCTAAACTGTTTGTAGTCCTCTGAATCTTTTTACTGTATTCTCACAGCATGGTGATTTTTTTTCAATGTTTTCAAAACTACTCAAGAGTTTCTTCTTTTTTTTTTAAAGAAATGAAACATTTTCACATTTCAGGTTGCTCCAAACCTCCAGTAAACATCTACAGTGAGACTAAATGCAAATAATAAAATACTACTAACCATATAATCTTGTATAGTTGTTGTTTTTAATTATTGACTACCGAGGAGGAACCCCCCCGGAACGTGATTGTGCCCTCGTAATGTTGCTTGTCCCCTGCCCCTTCAGAAGTCTGTGCATGCCACTGCTGAGCATATCAGTATCTAAATACATATTCAACATACTGAGCATTTCTCTCAGTGTTTAGCATGCATCCTTATCACAGTTTTCCCTAGCAGGCTTATTAGCCCATCATACCTATGGATTTAGAGCTGAATCCAGCCAGATGTTATCTATGTCATCTGCTGAAATGGAGGGTAAATAAAATGGATGCTGACCTCTTGACATGCACAGCTGCTAATGCTAATGCATCCGGTCCTGCTGATGGCTAGCACAGAGACCTTTACATGAACTCTGCACTCCAAACCAACTGTGCAAAATTACAGAATGTCACACAAATGTAAAACATCAGAGGCAAACCACTCACCACAAAGACACAAAATTTCTCTAACAAATAAAATACACATCATCTGCTCAGGTATTTCAACATTTCTTAACAGATAAATTAAGTATTTAAACATATATGCACAAAAACAGACTTTACTTAGCTATTTCTAAGTTGACAAATGAAAAAAAAATGTTTGTGGCAATGAAAGAATGTTTCTTCTGTCGTGTTCCCGCCTCATGTTTCCATATTTGGTCTGTTTCCTGTCCTTGTTAAGTGTGATTATCAGTTAATTCTTGTCCAGCTGTGTTTGTCTAATTATCTATGATTATCCTGTGTATTTAAGTCCTGTCTGTTCAGTTAGATTTCGTCTGGTCTACTCATTACTCCCTGTTGTTCCTGTCTATGCCTTGCCTTGCCTGAAGTAAAGACTGTTATGCGTTTACATCCTCGTTTTGTGTTTCTCGTTCATCCTTGCTGTGTGCACCGTGACAGTTGTGGGATTTACTGATCATGAAAATTGATCTGATTTTCAGTTAAAGGGCTTAACACCAAAGAGAAAAATTACTTACCCTAATATCCTTTCAAACTGCTGTGACTTTCTTATGTGGGAAATGAAAAATGTCTCAGTTGTTCCATACAAGTTCAGTGTTGTTTTGGGCACCGTGCTCAAAAACATTCTTCAAAATGTCTTTTTTTGTGTGTTTCACAGAAGAACATAGTCACATACTTTTTCTGCGCTGTGAATGTTTAAATGCGTTGTTTATATTGTAACTTGAATATCATATACTTTTTTTGACCAATTCATGCAAGAACCCCAAGTGAATTCAAAGGGTTCACTTTTATTTTTTTCCCCACAACAGTGCAAAGCACAGAAAGAGAATAATTTAAATCACAATGTCAACCAGGCAGAATGTTATCCATTTCAGAATAATCTTTTTTTTCCTTTGCATGTGCTGCTTCTGCTGTAAATGTGAGTTTAGTGTTATGTGCCATGAGTTCAGTTTGAGATTAGTTTAAGTCATGGCCTTTCACTGTAATGACTACATGACCCTACCACTCAATCTGCTTTTTAAAAATTATTTCCAGGAATTTTATGGCTTCTCTTTTGAGCTCATCCTTGTTACTGCAGACTTTTTTCTTTTTTTTTTTTTTTACTGGCACACAATACACTTAATGTTGGACCTCAGCTTTTGAGTTTACCAGTCTGTAAGAGTTTTAATGAATCTGCTAGAATATGGAATTGATATTGTGCCCATAAGATGAAAGTGGTTGAATATGGGGAGGATTAAAGTAGGCAGCATTGGATGCACTATATCAAATTTACATTTGGGTTTTTGATTTTGATCCTAATAAAATGCAATATTTCCATATGGGGTATGAGACCAGGACATTGCTAATGCTATCTTTATTTCATACATATACATTATGAAATAACAAACATTTGATAGTGCTTGTCTTCCACTTATGTGTTATTGAAATATTAAAGACAATACTGCCTTTGACAATCCTCATTATACCATCTGGTGTCTTCATACAGTGCATTTTATTAGATTTTTTAACCACATCTTTATTGAGATAAATATGAAAGCTCAAGAAAACCACACTGCATTTTATGTTTATGTGCAGCCCAGTCTGGCATTGGAAACTCTAACAACTATTTTATTGTGCACATATGATAAGATGGTTTTTTTGCGATTAGCTTCATAAATTGTACACGAATTCGTGATTGGTTCAGTCCCCTTTAAATTTCATATGAAAACGGCGGCAGACTTCGATCGGCTCCTCCCCATTTTTCATTGCGTTTTTCAATCCGCAGAAACAGGACAAGGTGTTTGTTTATCGATAGGTTGTTATAATATCTGCATCTGTGCAGTTCATCGGCATAAATGCAGTTACAAAACATGACCAGCACCCCCAAGAAAAACTAAAGCACCCCCCATAGCACCCCCATAAAAATGAAATAAAATAAAAAAACATTTGACTCACTTATTGCAATGCAATAGGCTGCAACGTGACGTGATTTGCAGTCGCACGTAATGTCAGCATTTATTAATAAGTGCTTTCTCAGTCAGTGTCGGCTGGAAAGATGAAGTTGCCGAATGCCATTATATGTCTGACTCGCCATTTCCACATTATGGGCGTGCCTTTAATAGAGAAATGCATAGGGTTGTGAAGGTGAGGAAATTTTCCCACCCGTTAATCGACGTGTGACAACACCGGTAATACCAGTATCACCGTGGTGGGGGGTCGTTTGAGTTTTCCCTCTTCTCCATCAGTTTTAAATAGCTTGTAAAAGCTCCGTGCACATTTTACTTTCACTTTCAAATTTGCGGCAATTCGGCTTCAAGCAGTTGTTTGTTTTTAGTTAGAGTTTTCCCACTTTCTTTTGCTTAAATAGCTTGTAAAAGCACTGTGCGCATTTTACTTTCACTTTTAAATTAGCAGTAAATTCGGCATCAATTGCTTGAATTCAGTTCAAGCAACAACAAAATACAACGTAGAACACATAACTTTTATTAACAAAATGAATAAAAATACACCATGCTACGCCTAATATAAAATAACAAATAACTTACAAATTTTAAATACAAAACTCAAAATCAGTAAAGACTGATGAACAAATAATTATAAAACGCAGAACGTTTATTAGCAAAACGATTAAGAAAGTTTGGAAGCACAGACTGCATACACCTTGATGTAAAATAATGGGAAAAAAATCACACAGTTTAAATAAAATAAAAATCAGCAAATACCGTGGAACCAAATAAATGAGAAACGTATGTTTAAAAAAAAACAAACAAAAAAAACTTCCAATATCACCTTAGGCTAAATGGCAGGTCAACAGGCTTTTAAAAATCCAAAGTATTTTTAAAACAGGTGCTTTTACATTTGGTTTTGAAACTCTTCTGCCATCGTCTTGTCTGTCTCACCTTGTTGTCAGTCAGCTCGACTTACTCTCAGGTGATAAATGAAATCTGATCTGTGATGCGCGACTGACGTTCATTCGGTGTGCTGCATTGAGCTGCCGCGTTCAGTTTTAATTGTAGTGTCTGTTCTCTAACTGAACTACATGATTTTTATTACTATTAAAAAAAATCTAAATGACGGTGAGGGACGGTGCTTAACACCGGTATCACTGCCAACATCGTTGCAGCAAGCCTAAAATGCACCTATAGCCTATTACATAATCAGAGAAGATTTGTTTTTTTGTTTTTTTTGTTTGTTTGTTTAATTGGTTTTCAAGCTTTCTGCAAATTTATTTCTTATGTCTGTGAGCTGGTTCATTGTTGTGAGTGCTCCATTCACGGAGACTGCATGAGATGACAGAAAGCACATCCAAAAATGACGGGAGTATTTTAAGCTCATTCCGCAGGAAAAAAAATAAATAAATAAAATTATTGCGCGGGCGCCCCCATGTCATACAGTAGGCTAAGCGTGATAATACTCCCACTCATAAACATTTGAAATGCGCCTATATAGCGATTTTATTATTCATATAAAAAATAATAATAATAACAACATGTTTTGGTCATATTTACTATTAATTGCCCAGCTCCCCCTGTCATTGATCTAGCACCCCCTCAGCACCTGCGTTCAAAATTCTCTGGCGCCGCCCGTTACAAAATATCATGGAGGAGCAATCGGTTTCCCATCTACTGTAAAGTTTTCGCTGCATTCTCCCCTCATCACACCACAGCTCTTTCCTCCAGCGAAAATGAAGCCCTTAACACAAACACATACTTTATAAAACAATCATGTTGACATTTTTATTTGAAAATTTTGCTTTCAAAATAAAACATGTTACAGTGCATGTGGCAAAGAGGTTTGCATACTTGAGCTAAAGAAAGAGGGTTGTACTAGAAATGCAAGCAGTAAAATTTTGTGTTTATACAGTAAACAGGTGTGTGTGAAAGATCAGGAAGACTTGTATTTGGCTTATTCGGTACTCAAATGTTATACCTATCTATGCAATACAGTGGAATACTGCAATAAGTTTAGTATACCACCTTACCCTATTAGTCAAACGTTTTTAATTTTGTTTATATATTTATTATTATTTTTTTATTATATACCCTCATTGGGGGCTGACCCCCCCTAAAATGAAAATCTTAGAATCGCCCCTGATTTGACCCAAAACAATCAATGGTGTAGGCAGAGTGGCAATGTTGTTTGACTTTGACATGCTAAGGAGATTTAAATTGAGAGATTCTAAATATTTTCATGCCAGACATGTTGCTATGATACACATTTCTAAGTGTGATTTAAATGTCATAAAGTGTACAAATACTTTTTGGGGCCAGTTTATGTGATATAATGGGACAAAAGTCATACAATTGAAAATACTGTTATTTAATGCTGCAATTTTTTTCATCATTAATAAATGTAACCTTATGTGAAAAACCATAGCAATCACCAACACCCAAAACCTCCATCGATCCATTCTCCAAACTGCTTGTTTGGAGCCTATCCCAGAATCTCAGGTCAAGGCAGGGACTTTCAGCACCTGTTATTTAAGGCAGCTTCCCATCCAAGTACTTAGCAGGCCAAACCTTGCTTAGCTTCTGAGAATGGGGGTTCCCATTGTTGTATGGTCAACAATGTCCAAAACAAAAAATGAAGAGACATTTTGGTGGTGCACAGGACTATACAGACCCATTGTATCCCATGAAGACAATATTACACATTATTTCTCTCTTTTTTCATTTGTGTCTTATTTCTCCTGCAGAGCTGGACAGTCAGGAGATCTCTGATGCCACCAAATCCTCCATCCCATATCCGTTGTTCCTTCCTGTAACTTACCAGGTATGGGATGCTGACTACTTTCTATTAAAAGAGGCTGGACAGGACATCATGCAAAATTCCAGCATGCAGAGCCACACGCAACCATTTGTTGTGCTCCAAGCGGGACGTCTCCCAGTTATCAATGCCAGCTACGGCCCGCTCTCTACCAAACGGAAGATTCCCTTGGACTTAGTGCAATCGGTGCAGTTATTCCGACCCTCACCAACGATTTTCACCCTCAACTGGAAAGTCCAGTCCTTTGTCCTGACCCGATGGGTCTACTCGTCTTCTCCCAAAGTGCGAGTCCTGTTCTACGTGGCTGGGAGAGACTGGGACAGAGAAGAGAAAGAGAAAGGAACAAAAGATGAGCTGCCTTGTGTGACTGTGTACGCCTTCTGGCAGACTCAGGAGGTTCGGGGCTCCTGTGTCATCAGAAATGAGCATGGGACCTGCATGGCAGAGGTTGATCCTCCTGCAGCTTGGTTCAGCCCAGTTGAGGGCAGTTCCAGTTGGGAAAGACAAGGGCCGAGCCAGGGAAACCCTGTGGAGCTGTATTATCAGGCTCGACCCAGTGCCTATGGTCCATGCACAGCCAGTGGGGAGGAGGGCAAAAGGTGGGATATGGGTGATGGAGATGCTGGGCAGCCTCAAGCTGAGTACATGCCTGTGACCCCCATGCAGAGGATTGGGAGCGTTCGGCTCCTGCAGGTCAAACAAGGGGCCATGCCAGTGTCCGTGCTCAGACTGAAAGAGGCTGTGGTCATCCAGACCTCCTCAAAACCACTTAAGAAGACTGATATTGCCTCCTTTTATGTGTATGTGAGGAGCTCAGCCAACCTGGATACTTTCTCCCTCAGGTAAGTCTCATGCAGAGATTTTTGTCTTCTCAATATTTTAATGGTAAGCAGAAAAAAAAGACGTATGCATTTGCAAACACTTTTATCCAAAGCGACTCGTATTGCAATCAAGGTTTACATTTTAGCAGTTCATGCATTTCCTGGGAATCAAACCCACAACCTTGCTGTTGCTGGTGGTGTGCTCTGCTCTTATGAACTTAGGAATGCCTCACCACTGCTTTAATGCTTTGTGAGAAACATACCAATAAACTGGAAACAAGATTTTTAATAGATTATGCATTTTTCCTGAAAATACCAGTAATGTTATCATCCTTTCTGGAAGCAGTGCAGATTATCAGTGTGGAGTGGAGAAATACATGTCATGATAATAACATTCAATGATATTCTGAGCTGTTATTCTGACTGCAGAACTCTGAGGTCATCAAGTCTGGGAACATAGTCTGTAAAGCTCATTGTGCAGATTTGAGCATCTAGCTATATGACTGAAAAAGACATGCACGTTTAATCCCTCAGATCATATGCAAAGGCATGCTGTGCCAAAAACACATTTTCTTTGCTTCTCTCGCTCTCTGAATGCTTTGGCTGCACATTCATTGTCGTGCTGTGCTTTAAAAAGCATGTCTAAATAGAGAGCCTCTGCTCAGTTAGAGAAGGTGAGTATCATTTTTGTCTAGCCAGAACCTGTTTTATAGTATTTTTATACTATTTTCAATAAAAGATTTAATTACACTAAAGATAAATAAACACTGAAATTTGAAGCGGTATAAGCATCAAATAACAAGTATCACTACCCATTACCCATCATGCTTTGCATCTGGGTTATAACTGCTGAGTTTAGACTCAGCCATTCTGTAAAAGTCTGCAAAACGGGTTTGAGACAGTGTGTAATTAATTGTACTAGCAGAATTTGCTGTTATATTGCATGTTTGTATCCAAGTTACCTTTGTAGAACTGAAGTTTGTGTTTGATTGCAAACTTGCTTTCAAATGTTCTCTGGGTGTGGATTTACGTGTTACGTGTTTAAATTTACATGTTTCTTTCACCATGAACAACAGAATGGAAGAGAGGTTGCTCAGTTTGACAACCTGACTTGCCATCTAGTAAAATTATCTGATATTTTTTTAGAAAATTGGTGATCTGATTACCCTGGTTTCAGTATGGAGGACAATTATTTTTCAAATATTACTAAATTATTAAGACATTTAGCCTTTTTAATAAGTCTTTTTTTGCTATTTATTATCCAAGCAGGGTAGTAACATGCTGATATTCTGACTGTCTTTTCAACCTTACGTTTTCATTTTAATTCAGAAATTAAAAATATGTTCATCATAAAACAGTAAAATGAATATTTTGTCATTGATGCCTAAAAATGAACTCTTTTTCTCGAAGGAAATACATTTGAGATGTGAAAGAGCTTGTAATGCTGTGGATTTCAGCACTGAGAAATGTGGGAAATCTTATAAAGCTTATAAAGACTTTAAGATGCCAGTTGTAGACTTTCTGTATTGTGTTTTTCGAAAGCTATGGTCTATCTGTAAAGCTGTTGTACTTGTGATTTATGATCATATTTGTGGACATTTCTCATGTATGGACTATTTTATATTCACATGTCAGGTTGTGTCTGTGTTATTAGGGTCTTAAAGGATAGCTGGACCTGTTGTTCTTGCATACTTCTCCCCCTAATCCCCTTCGTTCTTAACATCTATCTCTGTTGTGTCAGGCATCTGTGGTGAAGTTCGGTCCTCTCTGAAGCACATTTCTTCATCTACCACTGCATGAGCATGTTTGAGGCTTTTTTTCTGAAATACCATCTCTCTTTCTTTAAGCCCTGTTGGTCTTGCCACTTAATCACTGTCGCCTTAAATCTCAGTCTGTCCACGACCAGCTCTCCTCTATACAGCTCACATCAGTCACTGCAAACCCACTGAGGACAAATGTCCCACGAGACATCTCTTCTCTTCTCCTCTCCTCTCGCCTGATATATTCTGTAATCCCAAAGCATTTAAAATGCACACAAACATGATTACATTTTTGCCTGTTATCCATTAATCAATTTAAAAATAGTTCCAGATGGTCAGTAGATATGTTTCATTAACTGGCGCTATTATCAAATTATGAACAATTGCTCAGTTTCCCTTGAAGCATTGAGATATTAACAGATGTGAGCTTTGGTGAGGTAAACTTAACGTAAAAGTTAACGTAAACTTGTGTGTGAATGAGAACTTAGTTTAGCTTTAGTTTAGCAATAGCAGTAGAACATTCATTATCATTATTTGTTATGGTATGTGGGTTATTCGTGGTGTATTTATTTGCATGCTTATGCTTTGTTGCTGTCTTCTCAAAATGGTGGACCTAATGTTGGATACAGAAGAAACAAGGGGTAAATGGGTGACTATTGTGTAAAAGAAATGGGCTTAATTGATATATTACAGGTATAATTGAAAAAAATTACAGGTTAATTGAAAACATTACAGGCATATTCAGTTCACAATGACGTATATTTGAAAGTATATTATTTACGGACTAAGCTAAATTCTTTTTCACAAGAGTATGCTAATATTAGATTAGTAATCGGTGTGTAAAGTGATGAGAACAGCCATCGATTTATTATTTCCATGAATGATGTATTTGATATATTTCTGAAATCAGTAGTCGACCTTCTCAGTTCTGTATTTTGGTTTCTAAATCACATAGGGATCAATCATTGCTAACGCTTCACCCAATCAAGCGTTGTGAAAAATAGCTTCTCCTCCTCATCTGAATTTCGTCACGTATAAATCTGTCAGGAGGCCCGACAGATTTTATCACGCAGGAAGTGACACGCGTCACAGCTGCATTACAGCTGGTCATAAATTAGGAGGTTGTGAGGAAGGAAAGATAAACTGCTGCTCAGTGATTGTTTTGATTAAATGAGTGAGTCTTCATAATTTATACTAGTCTTTTCATAATTCAAATGCTGTGAGAATAATTAGAAATGTCTCATTTGGGTTTCTCATCTGACTGTCTTGCTAAATGCTATGGTAAGGACTTTTGGAGTATTTAGGAAGGGTTTTCAGGAAGGAAAATACAGAAGAAAGGTTTAATCAAAAAGTATCAAACATGGATCCCTGGGAATTGACAACTTCGGACCGTGTGCATGATAATTTAAGAAAAAATCCTAAACATTTTTTTACAGTAATGAAACCTGATCTTTTCTTTAATATACCTTTTGAATCTTTGATTCAAACTATCATTCCCACTTTGAGTACTAGTCAGTTATCAAGTCAATATTCCACATAAAGCATAATTCAACACTCTCATAAAAAGCCACTCCCTCAAATATGAAGCCAGAAAATTCAATCCATTATTTTCAAAAGGAGGGACAGGCAAGAATAAAAGAGTTTAGCAAATTATTTACCATTTTCTCAGAAATGCAAATATAAATGGACAACAAAGAAAGGAGGTGACTTGTGGCCAAGTATGCTCACTCTCTCTCACACACACACACACACACAAACAAGGGTCTCACCTCAGTCATGGCAATCCCTGCCAGACCTGAGACTCAAACCCACAACCTTTGGGTTACAAGCCTGACTCTCTAGCCATTACGCCACAACTGCCCCCAAATGGCACCATTTCCTCAGAATAAGTCAATGGCATTTTGTTTATCCCATTGTTCCTTACATTTGGCACTTGGTGAGTGTTAATTCTGGATCCGTGTGTTTTCTCCACTACTTGGTCATTTAATATTCTCAGTATGGTTCTCTGGCATTTTCTGTACGTGTTTGAGTATGTGCATGACATTTCAAAGCCTACATTCATTATGTGAAATGTCAGGGATATTTGATGGATAATTGAAAAAGACGTGCAAATGGACAGATGCAAATATCAGATGTCGAGCTCGCTTTGATATACCCTCTACCGAAATTCTGTGAGGTTCTCAACAGTGACAGAAGATGATTTGGGGTGGATGTTTCACAAGGAGTTTGGTCTCCACAGGTCAAATGGATTGATTTGGCTTGGAGTCGGTCATGAACAATTGTTTCTGGGGATTGACAGAGAGGCATAAGTTTGGACTTAACCAGTGGTGTAGTCTAGTTTTTTGTATACTATAATATTGGACTCTTTAAAGTGATTTACAGGGGCATTTTTTCCTAACTTTATTGGAAGTATGTTATCTTTTGCCTATGTCAAATTCAAAAGTGTATTTTTTAGTGCTGTCAATCGATTAAAAAAATTAATTAATCGCACATTTTTCTAAAAATTAATCGCGATTAATCGCGATTAATTCCACCTAACATTAAAGTTTTTAAATATACTTTTATATTGCAAT
>JAFVLL020030472.1:31056-46440 GCA_021397915.2 Tor tambroides | reverse complement strand
AGAATGATTTCTGAAGGATCATGTGACACTGAAGACTGGAGTAATGATGCTGAAAATTCAGCTTTGCATCACAGAAATAAATTACATTTTAAAATGTATTCAGATATAAAGCATGTATTTTAAATTGTAAGACTATTTCACAACATTGCTGTTTTCACTATTATTTTTATCACATTTTTTTTTCTTGGTGAGCATAGAAATTTCTTTCAGAAACACTAAAAAATTCTCACTAACCCCAGACTTTTAAACAGCCTTTATTTTACTCATAAATGTAGCATTTCTATTTTAAAAACCCATTATGAAAAACCCAAATGCTTATTTTCTCTCCATGTTTAAGCACTATCTCCTATCAATCTTTACCCCAATGGAAAATTCAGCATTATCTAGGTATATATGTTTATTTTGCTTCAGAAATTCAAGTTGTCCACATTAAAGCAGCCAGATAAAAATATGTGGAATAAAATCACAAATATGAGAAGTCTTGATGCTGTTTGTCTGAAATATGCTAAATTATTACAAATTATCAAAGGAACAAAAAAAACTTGTAATAAACAACAGCTTAATGGGTATGAAATATTCAGTGCAAATATTTTGCAATATAAAAAGTCATTTTCCACAATTCTCCTGTTAATTTTAGATACTTTTTCATGTCTATTAAAATGCATCATTTCAACTTTCATTATAGGCAGTGCTGTGGAGATATAAATTCTCTCAGCTGAAAGGATCATCAGATGACGGCAAGAGCAAAATCAAGTTCCTGTTCCAGAATCAAGACACAAAACTTATTGAAGCAAAGGTAAGTTTACTCTTTTTGCTGAACTTATTGGCTTCATAAAGGCAGTTTATGAAAGAGAAAAATGTTTCTCACTCTTTAGCATTTTAATATACCTGAAGCAGGTATACTCATCATAAACTTTTGTGGTAACCTCCAAACTTTTCAAAAACATCATAATCTTGCCAGTGCAAAAGAAATAGCTGAAGGAAGGAGATAAAAATAAAGCGTGTTGATATGAATTTCCTGTTTGATTATTTTCCCCGTAGGCCGTAAGTGTAAGCACTTTCATGCGCCAAGTTTGATTTGATTTCTGCTTGAGGCTTCCTCCTTTCTTCACGGTCGTGTTTTCTCCCCGATGTTTCCAGGAGCTGGAGTTCTCCAACCTCTTTGCGGTTCTCCACTGCATCCACGCTTTCTTCGCCGCCAAAGTGGCTTGTCTGGACCCCGTGTTCGTGAGCAGCCGAAACGCCGCCATGGCCCCCGTGGTGTCGGCCACTTCCAGCTTAACCGCCCCGTCACAGATATCCAAGCTCAAATACACAAGCTGACAGACTCCAGCGACCTATCTTCTCCTTCCAGACTTTGAAAACGTAGGATGAGAGGACAAACGAGTGGACGTCCACTTCAAAACGAACAATTCAAGAAAACTTCGCTATATCCTCCAGACGGGAATCAGACTCAAACGTAAGCCATTATGCGAAGAGCTGGAAGAATTTCGAACATTTGATCCCTTTGATATTGCGATATATCTGTTTGAATTCAAATGATATTAACACTTCTTTGTGTATACTTTTAGAATTTGATTTAATCAGGTTATTGATTGGAATGGAGCTGTTGTGAAACTGCCATGAAGTGCACCATGTTCTTGAGTCTCTGTTGATGCGTTTTCTCAAAGAGTTAACCAGAATAAGACCAGCCATCTTAAAGACACATTTACACAAAAACGAATCTTCTGAATGTCCGATAAAAATCCAAACTGGGCAGTGCATAACCTGTATGTTTTTAATCCACATAAATTGAACATTGATTTTTAAATCTGTAGAAAAACTAAATCTGTAGTCTGACTGCCTAGAGAAACAGACTGGAGAATGTGGGTATTATTTTCATATTCCTATTTTGATACTTTATTAAAGGATGAATCATGTAACTGAAGATGAACTGGAAATGTATGACGTGACTGTGTGATGCACATTTAAACTTTCTCAAGGGAACGGTGTACTTGCTAATCAATGAAGTGGTTTCCTTCATTTTTTTTCGCCAGTATATAAGATACATATATTAGTGTATAAACATTGGTCATTTTTGCAAACTCAATATATCCCACCCTTTTAACCTGACAAAGTCAACATGAAATGTAAACAGACCTATTTACCTAAAATTGAATTAATTAAAATGGTAACGCTTTACAATAAGGTCCCATTAGTTAACGTTAGTTAATGCATTAACTAACAATGAGCAATTTATTTGTTGCAATGTTTATGCATTTGTTAATATAAAAAAAGGTAATTTATTTTAGGGTGTCCTTGTTCTTACTATAGAAATAATAATAAATTATGCATAATTACATGCAACTAACCCTAAATCGAACCCTCACCCTAACCCTAACCATACGGTAAGTACATGTAGTTTATTAATATTACTCAGTATTAAATGTATAATTATACTGTAACAAGGACACCGTAAAATAGTGTAACCAAAAAACAACTGTTCATTGTTAGTTCATGTCAGCTCAGGTTCAGTAAGTAATATTAACAGATACAACTGCAGATGTTGAAATTATTTTTCATTGTTAATTCATGTAAACTTATGGAACTTTATTGTAAAGTGTTGCCATTAAAATCAATGTGTCTGTGCATTATCCATCAGCGCACTTTATTGCAAAAAAAAAAAAAAAAAAAAAATAAGCCTTTATTTTTTGGTTGTTGTCATCTAGTGTGGGCAACTGCTGTACTATAGGTTTATGCTATTACCACAGTAAACTTAATTTTAATGCTGGTTGACATTAATGATATAAAGGTTATTGGCAAACAAATAATCGAATATACTGTGTATATTCAATAGTAAAGTGGGTTATGTATATGCTTTCATGTTGACAAAATTTTTCCAAACTGTACATATTGAAGGCTGCTGTTATGATGCTGTCATTTAACGCATGCTAGTGTCATGAACTGACATGTAGGAATAAGAGATGAGCTATCTAGCATTATGGCCAAAGCTTTAAATTCAGACATTTCTACATGCTGAAGTTTGTAACTGTACAATACAAAATACATTAGCTTCCTCAACTACCACCTTGATTGAACTTAAAAAGTCCACGAAGTGCCCCCCCTCCAATTTTGTAATATTTTAGAAAATATGAACCATTTATTGCCCACCTTGCTGCCACCCCCACAGTTAATGTAGGACGCTACGGATGGAATAATAAATGTGGTTTAACTGAGAAGCACTTTTGCACCATTAAATCAATCTTATTTTTGTCATAACCCTGATTTTTGTCCTGATGGTGAGCGTTTAGTCTATGCAAAAGAGAGATTTGTGATTTACCCCAGGCTGGGATATCTTTAGATAAAGACAGGACTGGAAAAGCAGAGGCTGAAAAGCATTCTTTTATTTTTAGCAAACTGTGGTTTGTTTTAATAAAGATGTATAGTTAATAAAGATTTTATAACGTGACATGAGAGTTTTTATTGTTGTCCAAGCTTAAGTTGTGGTTCTACACCCATTACACTATTGTGCAATAGGAAAAGCAACTTCCATAAATTAGTACATTTTATAATTTATTCTAAAGAAACTTTTTGAATTGAAAATTGAATTGAAACTAAATTTTACACTAAGAGTTAGACATGAAACAAGCATAAAAACATAAAAAGCAGAAGTGGAATAATTATGCAGGTTGTTATCGGTCTCAAAATAATTTTGGGTGATTTTTCATATATATATATATATATATATATATATATATATATATATATATGACCCTGGAGCACAAAACCAGTCTTAAGTCGCTGGGGTTTATTTGTAGCAATAGCCAAAAATACATTGCTTGGGTCAAAATTATCGATTTTTCTTTTATGCCAAAAATCATTAGGATATTAAGTAAAGATCATGTTCCATGAAGATATTTAGTAAATTTCTTACCGTACATATATCAAAACTTCATTTTTGATTAGTAAAATGCATTGCTAAGAACTTCATTTGGACAACTTTAAAGGCGATTTTCTCAATATTTTGATTTTTTTGCATCCTCAGATTCCAGATTTTCAAATAGTTGTATCTCGGCCAAATATTGTCCGATCCTAACAAACCATATATTAATGGAAAGCTTATTTATTCAGCTTTCAGATGATGTATAAATCTCAATTTTGAAAAATTGACACTTAAGACTGGTTTTGTGGTCCAGGGTCACATATATATAAACAAGTTTTTGTGACACTAAAAAAAAACTCATTTGACAACAGTATCTTAGTAAAAACATCACAGGTTGGCTATAAATATATTTAATGAAAAGATGGTTGAGAAACAAAGCATCAAATTACAGTCAGAGATACACTTAAGAAAAGACAGGGATCGTCTGCAGGACATCATGCTGTGGAATTAGATCTCATGAAACGTTCTGACAATCACAAACTTAACAGACAGGCTCAGGCTGTCGGTCGGTCCGGTTTACGGTCAATAAGCAATAGAAAAAATAATGAAAATTATTACAAGATCCTCTCATGTAGAATCTGCATGGCCTGTAGTTTCTTCACTCAATATCTCAAATGATTTGAGCATTTTCATGATTTAACTGAAAATAGTCATAAATGGGAAACGTAACCTATTAAAGTTGATGTTTGATAATTTTACACAAATTTGTTGTCCTGCGGTCTCAATAAAAACACATGAACCTCTTTCTTTTAGAAGTCATTTTGAATTCAAAGCTGGTGCAATACTGTTTAAAAAGATGAAAACTTTGTTTCTAGACTGTGCTGGTGTATTAGAGATACTGTACCTTAACCTGTAAGGCCAAATATGAAAAAAATCATTTTGGTTTTTATCTTTACATTCTAGTTTCTCTCTCACCATCATTTTATAAATAACAGGAGATAGGCAACGACTTAAGGTGCTTAAAGTCCCCTTAAAATAAAAAAAATTGTGGCTTTTAAGTCCATGTCTGTGTTCTAGTGTACTTCAAAAAACACCTATCAAATTAATTTTAGCGCATGTAATCATCTTTAAGAAAAATAAAAAACTCATCAGCTTTTTTCAACTCGTCAGCAATTTTTAAGCAAATCGTGGTTCATAGCTGTGGCATCATGGAATCATTTTAGGTTAGAAATAAAAAATAAAATGAAATGTGTAGTCAGTTAGAATTTTAAAAAAAAATATTTAGTAGTGCCCTGAAAAAGCTGCACAACAGACATGTATGTATATTTCAGAACACAAAGAAATTTTAATTATACAAAAGATGCTATAGAAAAGTTGACGTGCTTGGTTCTTGATATCATGTGTGGTTTGAGATGGTTTCCTCAAGCACACAATATATTTTCAGTCTTTTCTAATGGTTTTGTCAGTCCCTGAGTGGTAAAACTGGATCTCAACATCCTATAGCCGCTGTGAGGAAGAACTCAAATGGATCTGGAGGACATTTGTGGGACAAACCAGAGAAGCACAACCATCTCAAAAGACCATGAACAGTAAGAGAGGCGACACATAATATTAAGAACCTTTCAACAGAATCATTTCTATGTGGTCTTATGCCACATAGCTTCATCAGGGCAGAACTAAAACAACAAAATGCAATTTTTATGACTCACAATATTATAAACTGTAAATGCTTCTACTGAATAATGTCTAAATCATTTGATATATTTTTAACATTTCAAATGACAGATTTTGTGAGGGCTATGTAAACATACTTTTTCAATATCTCAATCTGTCTCTGTGTATTTTTGTGAAAAGTGACAAACATGACGGATGTAAATTCTATTATATTCCATTTCAGTGCAACAAAATCCTCTACAATCAACTGAAGAACTGAAATTAAGCCACAGATTTCTTATGCTGACAATATATTGCAAACAAGTCGTTACGACAGTGAGAAATCACCGATTACAAACTGTGACGTCTCTTACATTTTATGATCACAAGCGGAAAAGTGGAGCGTTAGGTCTTCAGGTCGACTCGAAGACGAGAGAAAGGAACAACCCAAAAAAATTACATCATCTATTAAGTGACAGCTCAATATCAGTACTTACAAATGTGACTAGAAAAAAAAAACAGAAATGCATAACACGGGCTGAAAAAACCATCTCTAGATGAACTTCACTAAAACAGTCCGAAAGCATTAGCATCATAAACAGCAAAAAGCTTCGGAGAATCAAAGAAGGCAAAAATCAATCCCAAAATAATGACTCAAGTTTTTCATTCTCCCTAGAATTAAAAAAAAAGAAAGAAAACAGTCATTACTGGTTCCATCAAACAGCTGGTCTTACAACACGAGCCTGTGAAAAAGAGCTTCCGTCACATCTTCTCAATACAAACAAGGTGAGCTAGAAGCCTCTAAACCCCCAAGGTCCTCTGAAGTGAAAAATCACATTGGAAATGTGAATATTACAACGTTATGAGTCATTAGAACAAGCACAGCAAGCACAATCAAATCCGACGTCTCTGGCCAACCCAGCCCAACCCTGTTTAAATCTTTAAATTATGCTACATTATCCAAAAAAACTATGAAATCGAGTAGTCTGAGAAGGAAAGCGGAAACCACCACCGTTGATGAATGCTTCTACGGGACGGCGTGTTATTTCTCACGGTAGTACAGCAGGTACGCCTTCAGTGATTCGGGCAGCGGCAGACTCAGGATTTTGTCTCTCAGGTGGTTGACCTGTGGCTCCTCGGGTTTGACGGGCTCATTGTCTTTCTCTGGCTCCTCCTCTTTGCTCTCCTCCTCGATGCATTCGTCCTCCTCGCTGTCCATGGGTTGAGGAATCAGCTGGTTGCCCACGAACACGTAGGTGTTGATGCGGCGACGGCGGCGGCAGCGCCTGCGTTTGCGCTTCTGGGACGATCGCTGCGCGTTGTTGCGGGTCGGGTGCTCCTCGTTGGTCAGGTTGCGGAGGGTCCGGCGGATGTAGATTCGCGCCAGGTCCTGAAGGCTCCTCACGGACAGCGGTGCTGAGGGACGGAGGAATAATACAGGTTAAATCTCATTAGTGTGCACAACTAATTAGTGTAAAGGCAAGACGCCGCAGGTCAATAGGGTAACAAGTAATTGATATCGCTACACTGCGCCAGCTGATTAGTCACAGTACATTAAGACAAGTGTTTTGAAATGTTGTTTAAATATGCAAATGAGCCACGGTCTAATTAAATATGGGCTAATTTGCATATATTTCCAGAAAAGAAATCTAAATACTAGATAAAGCCACACTGCAAAAAAAAAAAAAAAAAAAAAAAAAAAAAAATTAAAGAGTTAAAACATCAAATGCTTAACATTTGGTTTCTACACTGAAAAAAAGTATTTTTAGGATTTACTCTGAATTTTCACTCAGAAATTCTTTTTTTTTTTTTTTTTTTTTTTTACAAATTTTGAAGTAGACTGAAATAGTATATTCTTGTAAAACAATCAATTTTTTTTTTTAATTTAAAAATTTATATTTTTTTTAACAGTGTACTTAATTTAACTATGTCCAACTTACTTAAATATGCAAAACTGTTTACTCGATATGTAAAATGTTAATGTCAAAAGTTTACTTAATGCAACAAAAATGATTTATTTGGTCCCAATTAAATAAATAAATAAAAACAAACAAACAAACAAACTGGGCAGTTTAAAATAAATTCCCATTGTAAATTCCCAGATTCCCACTGTAAAAAAAATCCATAAAATCCAAAATCAACAGCAGGGGTGAGAGGGGAAAAAAAAAAAAAAAAAAAATTATATATATATATAGTGTATTTAAATATATAATATATATATATATATATATATATATATATATATATATATATATATATATATATATATATATATACACTATATTGCCAAAAGTATTGGGTCGCCCCCTTCTAATAAACAGGTTTGACTACTTTAGTAATTTCTATGAGTATAAATCTTAATGTTAAAGCATATAATGATATTCTAGGAAATTGTGTGCTTCTAATATTATAGCAACAGTTTGGACAGGAGCCTTTTCTATTCTAACATGACAATGCCTCTGTGTATAAGGCAAGGTTCAAAAAGAAAATGATTGATTGAGTCAGTGTGGAAGAACTTGACTGGTCTGCATAAAACCAAGTCCTAATCCCAGTTTAACACTGGCTCTGGTGTGACTGTAAATGCAGACCTTGAGCCAAAAACTCATCACCAAACACCAATGACTTGTACATACACTATATAGACAAAAGTATTGGGACACCCCCTTCTTTAGAACAGAAAAATGCACTTCCAAATCTGTGGCAACAACGATGGGAACATAATTCACGTATTTAAAAATTATATTTCCATCTCTGTTGCAACAGTTTTGGAAGTGTCTAAAATGACTGTACCCATATGTACAAGTCATTGGTGTTTGGTGATGAGTTTTTGGCTCAAGATCTGCAAAGGTTACACTTTATTTTAATGTGTCCTTGTTACAGTGTAATTATACATTAACGTACTGAGTAATATTAATTAACTACATACACTTACTATATGGTTAGGGGTAGGATTAGGGTTTGGCTTAGGGTTACTTGCATGTAATTATGCATAATTTATTGTTGTTATAATAATAATTTAATAATTATAAGTACATGTAACGTGTAACAAGGACACCTTAAAGTGTTACCAAAAACAATTACAGGTTTGGCCTGTAGTGTTGTTTACTGTTCTGAATGAATCGGGTTGGTAATGGAACCTGCAATAAATCAGTCTGTAACATCGTCCCTAGCGGCAGCTGATTGGCCAGGACAGTGTGAGGTCATAAAAGAGGCGGAGACTCACGGAGCACCACAGCTTCAGGCTTGCAGCCGTCTGTCCTGCTCTGCTGAACAAGAGGAGCAAATGACACCGCCAAGATATTCTTACTCTCCCAGGAGCTCTGACCGGTTCTGGTGATCTGAGTCAGCTGCAACAACACACAAACACTCGCTAATAAAGCGCTCAAACATTCGATGCAAGACACTGAAGCTCAACAGAATCATAAAAAATACTGTTCTACAATATCATGCATTTATAGACCAGGATAAATATTGCATTCATTTGGCAATTTTAACTATTTCCTCATTGAGAACTTGTTAGATGCCAAATATAGGCAATAAAAGATGCATTTTTATAGTCTTTTTCAATCAGCTGTATATACTGCAGGTTAGTCAAGGATTTTAAAACAATTCTACTCGACTGACATTTCTAGAATTATACTGCCAATTTCTACTACACCCAAATATATTTACACACTTTAGACACACTTAAAAATGACTGAATGACTGAAGTGGCATTTGTTTGGAATAAACAGCAGAAGTACACTTGTCAAGCAAAAGATTTCAGAAAAGGACATTTATTTGGCCTGAAATGATAAAACATGATGTAAAATAAAGACAATAAGTACTGTTTGACTATTTTTTTTGCTTATTTTAGTATAATTTATTAATGTTAATATAAATTCATATTCAGTTTTCATTTAAATTTTAGTTGTAATTAATATTTTAATTTATATTAGTATGATATTAATTCATTTTAGTTTTAATTTTAATATTAATTTGAATTTTGTTATGTGCTTTCATCCTTTTTATTGGTTTATTTTTAATATTTCTATTTCTATTTAAATTTTATCTATACATTTTATTAATTTTAATACTTTAAATTATTTTATTTAAATTTGCTACCAAGGCAAGATTATTCATTTTTACTTATGCATTTTAAGTTTGGATATTTTATCTAATATTTATATTTTATTTCAGCTTTATTTCAATTCAATTAAAAAAAATTCTAACAAATTAAATTTTATTTTTAAAAATTTCATTTCATTTTGCAATAACAACACTGGTGTGAAATTGAGGAGAGTTGACTTAATCGAAAAAAAAGAAAAGAAAAAAGAATTTAAAGACATTGAGGAAAAATGATGAAGAAAAGCTAAATTAATGATAAGAAAAGATTCTGCAGCATTTGTGGCACACAGATCTGGGCTGGGAATTTGTCAACTAATGACATTATTTTTTTTAAGCCTGACTGAAGTCTCCAAACACTTTTTTAGGGCCGCTGTATGTATCATCCTGTGTTTTACCTGATCCTCTATCGGCATGACCAAAATTCCTCCGACTTTCAGCAGGATTTTCATGTAGTTCTCGTGGTCCTTCTGAACTCCAGCGCCGCAGTAGATACGATCATACTGGTGACTGTCTGATGAAATCTCCAGACAATTCCCCACCACAAAGTGTGGTTCACAGAACTCAAACCTGAAAGGACACATTTATAACACTGATATTTTCTGGTTTGTTTTCCAACAGCCATGCGGTTGCTAACATGTTCCAGATGATTTTAGTGTGCTATTATGCGGTTTCTAGGGTGTTATCAACCTTTTTGGCTTGAAGGCCCCCTATTGTCCAACACAATATTTCATAAGCTATATTTCATCCAGCATGTTCTGCTGTAATTTTATTAAACCTGCTCGTTTTCTTTTTCTTTTTTTTAACAGAAACTGGGAGCGTCAATATATTAAATTAATTAACCACAATTATATTTGTGATTCCAGTAGTTTCAAGAACTGTATAGTCGTTAAAAAAAAAAAAAAAGAAAATAATAATTTTGCAATGAAACTAGTATTTTTTTTTAATAAAAATGAATGAGTAAAATTATCATAATTAAAAAAAAATCAAGTTTTTAAATAAAAATCATATATATATATATATATATATATATATATACACACACACATATAAGCATTTTAAGAATTTAAAAAAAATGAAGATTATTTTTTTATTTTAATAGACAAAAGAGTCCACCTTGTATCTCTACAATATTCTGGCCTCTAGATGTGCAGGTGTTTTGCAAGATTTAATGTCCGCCAGGCAAAAATGGCTTTTCAAATTGCTTAGAAGTAATAGCACACCTCTTTTCAACAAGCTATATAATTTGAGTTGTCATTAACATGACAACGAAAGAACCACATAGCAACCAAATAGCAATGCACTAACAACAGCCTAGCATTATGTCAGTTTTCCACAGACAAGTATATTCCCATTTCCTTCAGAAAATGTAAGAATCTATTTTCATGTTTGAATAAAAAGCAATTTTCCTTACTTAACTGGTAGAGAACTGACATGATGCCAAGAGCAATCTGATATTGAGCATGTTATTAGCATCAGTCCATACGTGTTTTTATTTGCTTAGCAGCAGTTTTATTGAGTAGTCCTAGACTTGACAAGACGTGTAACAAGATATCGAGCTCCCAAAGCTCAACAACATTGATTAAGCAACCTTTGAGCCTTCTGTTATGAAACATGCTTTTATGGCTTGTTTAATAGCGTCAGTGCTTTGTCTAATACGTCATTACGGCTCTCTCTTGACCTCAATAACACCGCTCGCTCTGGTGCATGACCAAAACAGATGTTTGCAAGCGTTCAGGGAAAGCCGATGCTGAAGTGGACCATCTGAGCTAGCGGCTGTGTCTATGACAGGTGATCCCACAGGTGTGGGAATCGCTCAGCAGACCGCAGAGAGCTGAAGGGCGCTTGAAGTATCTATTCATTGAGACTGCTAATGCACCCTCTGTGTCACATGGAAGATTAATGGGCAGGGCTGAGTAAATCAAAGTTCAAATCACAGCGATCTTTGAAGTTAACTACAGAACTGTGATAGGACAACTGTGGCTCGCTTCAGTCTCTGTTTGCCTTCCTGGAGGCGGCTGCCAATTAAAACAAAGCTTTTTTCCATTTCTATAGGTGTAATTAATCTAGCGCTTTTTTAAACAGGAACACTTACGTTCACAGTTTGATCTACAGAATCAATGCAGAATAAGAGATGAAAACATGCCTGTCAAAGCTGTCACTGTTTTTAATGAAGTCATCGAGTCTTTCTTTTGCATACTCCACCACATCCTTGTGTAGCTCAACGCCATGATTTACTCCAAACGGACCTGCAAATAATAATAATAATCATCATAATAAATAAGAATCACTAACATTAAACTTATGCTTTTATTTTCAGTTATTATCGGTTACAGATATTACCATTAAACATTTCCATCCAATAACACACCAAAAGTTCAATATTCTGACGAAAAAATGCACAAAACTTGCCATTGTGATACTATGCAGTATATTGCATAGCTTTTTGAAAGAAATTAAAACTTTTATTAAGAAAGGATGCATTAAATTGGTCAAAAGTGACAGTAAAGACATTTATAATGTTACAAAATATTTCTATTTCAAATAAATGCTGTTCATTGAACTTTATCAAAAAACCATAGAAACCATGCATTAAGGTTTACAAAAAATATGAAGCAGTGCAACTGTTTTCAACAATGATAATGGTTAAGAAATGTTTCTTGAGCAGCAAATCAGCATATTCGAATGATTTCTGAAGGATCATGTGACACTGAAGACTGGAGTAATGATGCTGAAAATTCAGCTTTGTTCACAGGAATAAATTATATTTTATAAGATATTACAATAGAAAACAAATTGTAATAATATTTTACAATATTACAGTTGTAACTGTATTTTTATCAAATAAATACAGCCTTATATTAAAAAAAAAACATTAAAAATTCTAACTGACCCTAAACTTTTAATTACTTTGTATTTTTTTTTTTATATTATAACTAAAAATAAAAAATCTGATTACTTATAAAAGTAATATCACATTCTCTACTCAAGTTGCATTACTTGAGTCATTCATGTATGTAGTGCCAAAATTTGTGTTCGTTTACTTCCCTAAAATTGAGCAATAATAAGAATAACAGTGACGCAAATAAAAGATTTATTACTTAAATATGATTCAAAGGTGAAATAACTATTAGGCAATGTTCAAGTCAAAAAAAAATTTCTTTAGTCTCAGTTGATCAGAGGTGGATGGCCAAAAAGCTGATTTATGCGACTTAAATGAAATAAATTACATGCAAAATGCAAAACTCTGATTGGTCCTAAAATTAAATAGTCTTTTTGACTGTGTGCAAGTTTCTTCTTCTAACCTTATTTTTCTTTTGAATAATAATAATAATCAGAATATTCAAAAGAAAAATAATAAATGATTAGTAATTAAAAATTAGATTAGAAATGATTTAATTATTATTATTATTATTATTATATTTTTATTAAAATAAATTAATCAATAAATAAATTCTATCCTCATTTTCTGCTGTTTCCTTTATTGTCTTTTTTCTAAACTCTAGATATATCGTTCTCACCTATGATCAGGCCCACCATGGTGCTCAGGTATCCCGTGCCGCTGCCGAGGTTCAGGAAAGACAAACCCTGCTGGAGTTTCAGGGCTTCCATTACCTCAGAGTAGATACACGGTGCTGACAGGTGTATATTCCCATGCTTCCACGCCAGATCCTTGTAGGCATTGTCTCTGTAGCTGTCCAGGTAATAATCTCCACGGTCTATGGCCCTAAAGGCCTGCTCCACGCGTTCTGTGCGGATGTACTGCGCTTCCTTCAGGTTGTCTATCAAATCGTCGTTGTCCTCGCCAGCGCTGACTGCTCCCCCCATGATCCCCTTCAAGAAAAGAAACAAAGCAAAAAAAAAAGAAAAAATGCAGCAGAGGTGAGAGACGGATAACTAGACTGGTCCTCACATCCAGATGAATGTGCTGGAGCGATTCTCCGCAGGGATGCCCAGTCGTGACGCCTGTGTCCCACACAAATCACCTCAGACCATTCTCAGCTACGGCAAGATCTGAGGATTGAAAAACAAAAGGTGACGGTTTAGATCTCTCTCTCTCACACATTTCAGTTTACCATTCTCTCCTGAAAACAAGAGCCATGCTGCGCCAGAGCCGCCGTGCCACCTGATACCTGCCGGCTTTGATTCTTCAGCTAGGTGTTGCATGTACCTGATGTTACCTGCCTGATGCAAGCAGCTTTAATATTGCAGAATAGAGCTGAAGCACAAGTCTGAAGTCTTATTGCTAATATTGATAATATAATAAACAAATGCCAAAGCAATCAAAGCACTTGTGACCTCAAACCTTTGAATGATAATGTAGTATTCAAAAGAAGTTCAATATACAGTAAGTACACCACAGTTCAATGCATTAAATTGATCAAAAGTGACAGTACAGACACTTATAATGTTACAAAAGATGTCTGCTCTTCTTTTTAATAGCTATTCATCAAAGAATCCTTAAAAATGTATCACACTGTCCAAAAATCACTGAAGACTAAAGAAAAAAACAGCTTTGCAACATAGTTTACTGTATTTTTTGATCAAATAAATGCAGCCTTCGTGAGCACAAAAGATTTCTTTCAAACACATTAAAAAGTCTTTTTAACCTCAAACCTTTGATTGTTAATGTGGTCTTTTTTTTTTTTTTTTTTTACCAATTTTATGTTCCTCCAACTAAAAATTGTACATTTGATCACTTGGAAGAGTAATAATCACATCTCTAGGCTACTCAACAAGACACAAAATTTCAAAAAAAAAAAAAACAGTTCCAGACGAGTTATGTGCTAATTTTCCAAGTTTATGAGTTAGAAGAAAAATAATAATAGTGATGCAGATAAAAGATACATTATCTTGATAAGACTCAAGGATGCAATTACTATTGATGTTACCTACCTGATACAACCAGGTTTAATACTGCAAGGTAGCAGAAGTCAAAGCCTGAAGTCTTACAACCTGTCTCAAATGATAACATAATAAATGGTAAAGCAAAAAATCAGTTATTAATCAGGACATCTGAACGTCTGCTTCCTAGAAATGCTATGCACTTAACAACTGAATAGGCTTTGAAAGCAAGAGCAAAGCAAGTCTGAAAGTGGCATTTGGGCTGAAGACAGGACATTTAGAAAGTGTCAGAATTTGCATGTCTGGTAATTGAGTTAAGCTGAAGTTCTGTAACCTCAAGGATTTTCATGAACCTGAACTAGATCTGGATTTAAACAAACAAACATGAGGCTTATTTACTTACAACGGTTCAGCGAGTTCAAGAAAAGCACAATTACTGTACATCGAAACGTCTCCATTCTCCAGTCCAATTAGGGATGGCTTTACAAAGAACCATCCATCTAAAAAGAACCCATTAAATTGGTTTCATTTTCTGTGTTGACGTACTTCCTATTGAATTTGAAGAGCTCATCCCTTTTTGTAATATATGTGTTTTTACACCGTTTATAAAAGCAAACAGGCTTTAGTTTACATCACAACCAATAAATCACGATTTTCTACTTGCAATACCTAGTCAGAAACAGCTAGGATTAGAAGGATGAGTTGTTCTCATTCTTACAGAGCCCTCAAACTGACAATTGCAGATGTCAACCTGCAGATTTGCAAGAAAACCCAGAGACTTTCACATGCAAACAAGAACATTTTCCAAAGTGCACAGGAAAACAGGGATTTCATGAGAGCTACACATTCCAAAAAAGTTGGGACAGGTAGCAATAAGAGGCCGGAAAAGTTAAATGTACATATAAGGAACAGCTGGAGGA
>JAFVLL020030472.1:0-30956 GCA_021397915.2 Tor tambroides | reverse complement strand
AAAAAAAGAAATTATACTTACTACAGAAAAGTAAACATTAAAACCTTCCTTAAGTGCAAAATTCTATTCATAATTTCTTATTTCTTTTTGATTTTGCAGTGAAATATGACCTTTACATGATTGTAAGTGTAAGATTCAAATAACAAGAATAAGAATAAGAATAGGCATGACGTTATGTGCATTAAAGCCAAAGTACATGTGGCAAAATGTATTAATATTCATTCTTTACAGCTTATAAGTAAATTTTTTTTTTACCTATACTTATTTAAAACTATTTATATTGTTATGACTATTCAAATAGTTACTGGTATCTATTCCAGTTTTCCAAGTAGCACAAGAATAGACAGTCGAGACTCTAATGTGAAAGATTTGCATTATAAAGGGCAACACGGGTGTGTACAAAGAGCAAACACACATTTATGTTATTTTATTGTCTTCCATATTCTATATTCATTTATCATTTGTTAATTTTCATTGATATTCATTTTTATAATATTACTCCTTATTTTCCATGCTCATGCAATGCCTACTCTTGTAGTTTCTTGTGATTATGTCTTCACAAGTTACAGATAAGAAGGAATGCATCCATTTCAAGGTTTCACAGGAGGTTGTGAAGCAGTTTGGTAACATTTGTGCAGCTCAGACGAAGCACAGAGAAAGAGGCAAATGAGATTCTTCAATAAACTCTTAAATTATTTTTTTACGATAGTAGAATGGAAGAAAATGAAGAATAATCCACTTTCTGTTGACGGTTTGGTTATCAAGACAAACATTGTGGAGGAGAGAGAAGTTCAGCATGGCTGGATCCACTATTCCTGGTGACTGAGAGCTAACAAGTGTGTATTCGGATTGGTAAGAGTTTTAATTGTACTATAAAGCAGCCATTCAGGTCTGTAAGTAGAGCTCAATGGCAAATTATTTATGCTGTGGAAAAAGTTGATAGCTACTGAACAGTAAAAAAGCAGGCCTACTAGTAGGCTATATGAATAATGCCTGGTATTTAATGAGCAGTTATTGTGAAACTTAAAATATATAACAGACACTGTCAAATTGTTCACTAGTAATTATAAAATAGGTACAAGTAACTTAAAAAATAGGCCTAACTAGTTAGTTGTAAAGAATACATTTTCAAGCAGCTGCCATAACATTACAACGCTCGTCTCTTAACAAATATGACGCCAAAACGCTATATAATAATCAGTTTTGTATTCTGGCTGATGTTTTTGTCGATAGTGAAGAGAAAAGCCGTATTTGCGACGCTTTCTGTCGTTTGTTTGTTTACGTTCGACGCACATACAATGTGGATGGTGACGAACTGCGTGACGTAGACCGCTGCGGTCCGTCCATACACATACAGATCTACATTTCACGACGCAGTCGAGCTGAAGGACTTATAAAACACTACACATATCCGCACTGCGTTAAAACAAAACTGAGTTAAGCAACGTGTGCAGTGCTTATTAAATCTATACAGTAACGTTATACCTGAGACAATAAGATGTGGTAGTATAATCAAAATCAAAGCAGCAGCAAGAGAAAAAATGTAAGCGTTTCGCATGTTTGGATCCGCCATAATCTCTCAAGCAGGGCTTGCATGCATTTATTAATTCAATAACTCTACAGATCTAATTAACAGGGTTATGCAATAACACTTGACATTTAAAATATTTATGAACGAAAACTCCCGGTGAGTCGTGCATCTGGCCTTTGTTATTGTGCGTGTTGTGTAATGAACAAAAGCGTAAAGCAAAATATTTCAAAAGATCGAAAAAGGAAGTTGTTAAAAATAAAGCTTCAGAGACAACTGTTATACTACTATTGTTATTATTTTTCTTATAAGTATTAGTAAACTTGCAGAAACACCTCTGTATTTATTAATTAGTCTGTAATTCAGATGAAAATAAACTGAAAGAGACGGGGGAAAAAAACTCTAGTTTTTAAAGAAACCCATGCTGTTAAATGATATTTAAACGCTGCAGAACTGGGAAAACCAGTAAGACGGTGGCATTGTGTTTGACCTGGCATAGCAAACCTCTTAATAGACAATAAAACATTTGTGCATTCTTCAATACACCAATTTTGGCCATTTTCGCACGCGTTAAACCAAGGTAGTAGGCTTGCATTTAAATGTCTGCCACATGTACATCTTCCTCAGCTTGCTCTGATCAACGCAAAGCAACAAAACAAAAATGTCGGCATCATCTCTGCGGAATAACAACGTTCACTGACCTTTGTAAAGCCATGAATCAGTCTCAGGCTTTGCACGAGCCAAACACACTGGATGCACATTAGAGTTGGTGTTTTTGAGCGCACTGTTGTGGTGTGATGTATAGATTTTCGTGGCGTTGAAGATCCAGCGCTGTTTTTCTCGAGGAACAGCTGAGAGGATGTAAACACACGTCACATGGTTCACAGAAACAAGGCTGCGGACATTAGATGGCAAATGCTGCTGGCTAATAACTGGTTCTCATAATAATCCTCTAGGGGGCTCCCTGAAGCCCAAACAAGCTAAAGTTCCATTGAGCTTCATTCAAATATCAGCCCGATTATTGTTATATTGGAGGCATTCGTAAATATAAATTTGTAATCGTTTGAATCTACTCATACTATGGACTGATTTTTGAGTTATATTTACAAATATGCTTAATGTATTAATAAAAAAGGATTGAATTCCATTCGCCTTACAATGAATCACAAAAGAATGTGATTAGTCCATCCAAACCAGCGCTGAAAAAAGTAACACGTACCACGTGACATAATTGTCAACGCGTATCTTCAGTAGCGGTGTGAGCTACCTTGAGAACCTTCAAAAAGCTGTTGAATTAAAATACACAGCTAAAAAAAAAAATAAGTTATTAATGTATCCACAATATATGGCTAATTAGAGACCGTTTCTCGGCCACTACACCAGACTACGTCGTCTAAATACCATTCTACCCGCTTTTTCTGTTTCAATCTGGTGTGGACAGCGGTTATTTTTCCCCACCTGTTTCACACACGCCCCGCCTCCTAAGCCAGGATTGGTTAGTAGGCTACAAAGGCGGTCAACGATTGGACAATTTAGGAGTCGTTCATATTGACGTAGCCAGCATAGCAAATAGCGATTAGGAGAAGGCGGGACATGAGTGGAAAACGCTTCAGAACAATGTCCTTTACTAGATTGGTGAGAAACAACTGCTGGATACTATAACATATTGTCTTGTAAAGGCATTTAGAACTCAAGCAAGCAGTTTTCTTTTAAAACACACAGCGTGTGCTAAATGATTACTAGGTTTAGCAGTGAATCAGTGGTTGTGTCAATCATTTGAGCAGCTGGGGTCAGGGTCTGTGTGTTAGCAGACTGATTTATGTAGATTTTTGGTGTTGGAATCTGTTGACAGTGGCTCATTCAGAAGCACTAAATCCACAGTTACTCCTGGAAAGGAACAAGCGTGCCTTCTTGTTTACATCCAAAACACCCACCATGTGCCTATAGGGTTGCATCACTGCATGGTAAATCAGTCTGAATACAAGCATACTGCAGTCTGGCATAAATATAGGCCTGGTTAAGTGTTCTGTTGGTAGCGTTTGTCATATGTCAGTGCTCTCAGACCGACTGGAAAACAGTATTCACTTACCACAGTGACATCTTTTTATTTTCCCATAGGCCACACTACCCTGCTGACCCCTCATGACCCCGTAAGATCCACTTAGTCCAACTCTACTGGGAAATTAGCATTATGAAACCAGTTTAAAATTAGTAAGTGTCCATTTATACATCTGGACAATAAGTTTCAATGATAGAGGACGATGCTCCTACAGGACTGACTGCATAATACGTTTTTTCCTCATTCATCAGGTCATGATGTTCAAACACTGTACCAAGTGCCCAAAAATAACTCTACAACATATGTAACAGCAATCCCATCCAGTGGAATTATGGGTAAAATGATCTCACAGCAAGGGAGGGTCATATAAAACTCCCTTTTAACCCTAAAATGTATAGCTCACTTTTCCCTCCTAGAATGCATATGTAGATAAATAAAGACAGATGGAATTAGACACAAATTCTTTATAAAACTATTTGCTTTATAGCTTTAAAGCTTTGCTTTATTTGCTATATTTTGCTTTAATTTAATGGGTTGTTTGTGTGTGTAAGAAAGTAGGAGTTTAAATAATATATTTTTAAAATAATTATATTTTAAAAATATATCATTGTATATATATATGTTTAATGTGTTATTTATATAACAAACTATTATGTGTATATAACAGATCATAATTCAGTCATAATTTAATAATTTTTTGTATTAAATAAAATTAAATATCATATATATATATATATATATATATATATATAGTAATTAATATAATACGTAAATAATAAATATAATTTAATATAAGATAATAAAATGTGTGTACAAAACGTACACAAAAATGAATAAATAAACATTTTTATTGATTTAGATTTTTTTTTAAAAGGACATATTAATAGCTCTTTATTATATACATAATGTAATAATTTATTGTACTAAAAATAATTTATTATATTAAAACAAATTGTATTCTTGCATTTGATATATTAAATGCAATAATAAAATGGTTTTATTTAATATAATAAATTACTATGTCTGGGTGTGTGTATATACATATACACACATAATAGTTTATTATCTAAATCTAGGTTTTAATATACAAAAGTTTACACGTTTATTTAATTAATTGATTGATTGATTTATTTTCTTGTAGGGATAAAGGTTAAATTAGGGTTAGACTGTAGTTATAATTAGCTTTATATCACAGCAAGAGAAGTTTCTGGTATGTCCCCATGTATGTAAATCAGTGGTTAAGATCAGAGACCACTTTATGTAAAATAACCTGCTAAAAATTGTGCACCCAGCTAATTTTGGTGCATACAGCAGCTTATTTACATTTGTATCAGCATGAGTATTAGTATGTTTAAAACTTTGTTAAATTCAGTTAGATTCATTGCTATGCAGTATTTGCTAATGAGGACAGCTAGTATTAGAGTGAGGCCTGGGGTGGCTGTGTGGGACAAAGACAGCCATCAGCACATGCAACCCAGGAGCAGCTCTGTTTTTTGTTGTTGTTGTTTTTTTCTCTGATTTTCATGAGATTTCTGTAAATCGCCATGAGCGTGGCATGTTAGCATATGCCACTGTGAGATTCAGGTGAATCAAGACAAATCAAACATACACTGTATGCTATGCACGTCTGTCACGGACCGTTTAATAATTGTTGGTTTTGTTTGTAGGTGAGGTGTAACAGGAAAGCTGTGCCTCATTTCAGGTAATTAGATGTAATTTGCATCATCATCAACTCATCAAAGGCAAGGATAAATTACTCTGATAATTATAAAAAGATAATTACAAAGGGTAACAAACCGAACACCGTATTTACACGCCGCAGATTTCATATCAGTGCTGCAGGGTCACGTGAGGTGCCTGAGGAGGAAACGCTGGTCAAATCGCTTTAATGACCTCATTGTTTAGTGATTTAACCTGTCGGACTGGTTAAAATTTACTGTTTATTTGTTCTTGCAGTTGCTAATACTGAAAGAAGCGTCTGTTGTCGTTTTATTGGATACTTACAGTGTTTCGACTCTAGGAATGAAGGCCTGAAACCGTTTGCACCGCAAAGTTGCATCCATACGCCATCTGCTGGTAAATATGAAAATTGTTTTTGAAAATCATAAAATTTTTCCTTAGAACATGTCAAGAGCACAATTTTAAATGATAAGCTGTCAATTTGAGTTACAAAATAATACATTTTGGATTTGGTTTTGAGCGTTGATGTAATCGGGACGCCATTACAACAAACTTCTGTGAGGAGCAAAAGTGCTCAGTCATTTCATGGAGATTCAACCTTTTCAGATATTTTTGTAATTTCTACAGTATATATTTGCAGTTTTATGAATAAATATGAGACTTTGTGGAATATTTTATACTTTCAAAAATGATTTTTCACATAGCAAGAGCACTTAAAATGAACTGAGTGAAAAGTTGAGAGTAATTAAAGTTGAATAACTTAGCCAGAAACATTTCAAATGTTGCGCTGTTTTTGGAAATTTGGATTTGTTTTTTTTTTATTTAACTTTTATTTATTCGGGAAGCCATTACAACAGCAAACTTCTGTGAGGAGCAAAAGTGCTTCCTTATGATTTCATGAAGATTCAATACATTCAATTTCTACAGTATTTTTCTTTTTTTTTCAGTTTTATGAATGAAATGCAAGACTATATGGAATATTTATACTTTTAAAATTGCATTTTCACATCACAAGAGTATTTAAAATGAACTAGAGAAGAAAAAATAATAAATTTAGAAAAAATGTACTGACCATGTGAAACCACCAGTTGTAAAAAAAAAAATATGTATATGAAAATTCGAACCTAAAATATATATATATATATATATATATATATATATATTAGTAAAATAAGTTCATATATATCAAATATTTCTGTACTATATAGCTTTAATACTATAAATCATATTATTTTTATAGGACTTTAATATGAGGAACTGTACAATGAGTGCTATGCAGATCATTTCAATAGTTTATTTCTACCATACACAAACTGTACAACACAGCGCAGTACTGCTTATGAAATTTTAAAAGTGTAAGGAAATCCTGATATACAAACTACTCGAACTGGAAAAAAAAAATTAAAAACAAAAACAAACTAAATCATTTACAGTACTGTATATTATACTATTTTTTTTCTTTTACACAAAAAATTCATATCACATTACAAAACATCAAATACAAAAAGGAAAAAATAAATATTCCTCACAAAACTTCCTGAGCAAACAATCTGTGGTTTATAAATTAAAAATTAGGAATTACAAATAATTTAAACAGAATCTTAATCATGAATTATACAGTAATTTAGGATTTCAACAACAAAAAAAAAAAAATTAATTCGGTTTTGAGTATACAATTCATTATGCTCATTTGGTCAGATAATATAGTGTTTTATTCCCTCTGAATGACCTGCAAAAACAATTTTTGACATCATCAATGGACAACGTAAAACTAAGGTTAAACTCCTTCAGTGTGCTAATTAACCTGCACCGATCACTCAAAAATAAACACTAAATAACAGAATAAAAGTGCAAAAGGGTACGTTTAGTGTTAGAGAAAGCTTTAAAAGTGCTGCGACGAGGCCGTTTGTGATCGTAACACAGCAATAACAGCACTCAGATCTGCTGAGGTGACCTCGGCCGTGCATTTAAACAAAATCAAGTGGTACAGATTCAGTCATAATGGAAAGATTACTCTCTATTGCCGTTCTTTTGCCGTTAATTGTCAATTTTTATATTTTAGTGGCTTGAAGACATGAAGTGCTTTGAGAAAATATCATCCATAAAACCTGTTTGAGAGCCCACCGTTTGTCGCACAAAAGAAGCCAAAGGTTGAGGAGTTGAGTCTCACAGAAAAGACTAAAAACCGTATTGTGCCTGATCATAAAACACTTTTTTACAAGAATATCGTTACGTACTTAAAATGGCGTATAAACAGTAGGTAAACAGAGTTTAGAGGCTTTTCATTCAGAAAATAAATATACTGCAGAATAAAATGAATCACCATTCACGTAATACTGCTCTACCACAAAACATATCATATTCCATGTACTCATTTACATTTAGGCACATATATGCACACACGGATGTGCACACCAAAGGCAGTTCATATGAACAGAAACGGAGCTAAGTTTTTTGTGTGTGTGGATGATTTGATTTTTGCTCACTGTACAGTCGTTTGGAGAGTTAATCGGATAAAATATTTGTCGTTTTGCTCGCTTATTAGAATTTCTGCATGAAAACAAATGATGTCATTTCAGTGGCATACATTAACTACATAAAAAAAAATAACTCAGGGGTGCATAACGGCTCTAATAGACCAATAACAGCTGCTCACCAACAGGTGGCGCAAGTGGACTATTCTTACGTTTGACATCAGTTATGAAGGAAAAGTCATGATATATTTTGAACGACTAAAACTCCCAGTTATTGTACAACAAATGCAAAATAAAATTCACAATATGTAAGATTGGCCTTGCATTTTGGAGTTGATAGCAATAAATAAATAAATAAATAAATAAGATTATTGTGAGATAAATAGTACCGATGAATAAAGATATGTAGCAATAATATAATAACACACAAAAGAACAATACAGAATAAAGTCAAGCAAACCATAGGAAATAAATAAGTGCAAAAGGAGGTAAAATCTCACTAAAAGGAACACTGAGCTGTAAAAATGTGGCTGGTATTTTTCAGTGCAATGAATTAGTCATGGAATGGAGTTACTCTTTTTTTGTTGTTTTAAACGAGACATATCTTGCACAGATGACAAAGCCAGCCCCCTGCGGACAGTCAAACGGTTGTGAACGAGAGTTTGGCCTTATATGTGAATGCCCTTGATGGCCTGTCTGATGCTGTCCAGTAAGGCTTTGCATTCTGGTGAATACTCGTGCTCTGAATTGTTGTACATATCCGTCAACGTGTTCACGTATGCTTCGAAGTTCTGTTCGTTTATCGGACCCTGAAACACATTAAAGAACATTAAATACAGCAACTCTAAAATGCATGTTTAAAATGCATTCAACCCTTAGAAACATGCACAATTTCAACTATATTTTCCCTCAAATACTCCAGTTATTGTCGCTACAGTAAAATCATATTAAATGAATTCCTATAAATCATCATATTAAATTAAATTAAATTAGCCAACAAGCTATTAAATTTTCTTGTTTTAATGACAGTAGTGGCTAATACAACTATGGTACTTTGTTAGAAAATACACTGTAAAATATCAAACATGCAGCTGGATCCTTAAGGACATTGCTGATGAAAATGATTCAGTAGTGTAATCTAATTTATTCAGTTTGATTTGGTCATATTAAATAATCTTTTTAATATTAAATTATTATTATTTTAGTTAATGCAGTAACATTAACAGTGAGCATTACAGTGTTTATTAATCTTTGTTAAAACCATAATTTCGTGTTGTCCACATATTAAGGCTCTAAAAATGTTTTAATCAGAACACAAAGTCTTAAATTCATGAAGTCATGGGATTACATTTAATGTTGCATGCACTGCAATAAATATTGTCGTTACATTTACTTGAAATGCAGTGTGAAGATAGTTGAAGTCTTTGAGAAACTGAACAAAATTATGTGATTTTATGCTTAAAACGATAACAACTATCTCTCAATAAGGCATGAAAACTATTATTTTCATTACTTTGTCTTAAAAGGGTCTTTAAAAGTCTTAAATTGACCTTCATAAAACCTGCAGAAACACTGTAACCAGTGGAACCTTATAGAAAAGTGTTACCATATTTTTAAGTTTTGTTACAAGGACCTCATGCAGTGAGCAAATACTGTGTAATAATATTTGCTGACAGAGATCAGGTTATGTTTTACATGTTTATCTGAGCGTGTCAGTGTGTAAATGTTTCAGCGTGAGGTCCATCTCACCATTTGCGGCAGCTGGATATCTGTGAGACTGTTGATAAGTGCTTGACTGAGACGCGCTAACTCCTTCAACAGACTGTCGTTGTGCTGCTCGATTATTTTATTCTCCTCCTCGATAGTCTTCAGGTTGCACTCCATGGATGAAATCTGCTTTAAAATAGGGAAAAACAAGGTCTTTAGCGCTGAAATGACTTTACACATAATGCTCAGCGCGTGAAAAGGTTATTTACCTGAGTCTGGAGCTGCATCATGTCTGCTTCTATCTTCAGATTGGATTCATTTAGCTCCTTTATTTCGTGATCCAAGTGCTGCATGTCTTCATTGTTCTCAATACCTGATTGACAGAAGACAAAACAATCTTAATCTCAACTAAATTACTTGAGAAGCTGCAGTAACTTTTTTGAAGCTCTTTATTTTTCTTATTGCACAATAAGATTCAGCATTTAGCTTCATTTTATGCTCTTTATTGATTTTAAGCAGTTGAATTACTCACCGCTGCTGGTTTTGAGTTTGATGGTCATCATCTCCTCATCGGAGAGCTTCTTCTTGATACTCTGGGCGTTTAGTGGACATCCTGACAAACTTTAAAGGGACAAAACACAAAATCTACAGATTAGTACTAGCAATTTGGAGTTTTTTTTTGTCTGCACAATTTATAATCTAGTTTTAGAAATCATAAGAAAATAAGTGTAAGTACATTTACAAATAATAACATTATTGGATACTGTATTAGTGTATAGTGGTCAAAAATGAATCAATTCTATATATATATATATATATATATATATATATATATACATACAGAAAAATACATCTTTTGAATCATGAATACTGCTATCTTATTTCTTTAGTGAACTTGTATATATTTGTGTATTTGAATACTTTTGTATATTTATGTGAAAAAATAAACAACATTAATAATCCATATATGCTAACTTGATTGGTAATAATAGTAATAATATTGGAAATTTATTGGAAGTATTATAATATAGTCAGTTCTGTAATATGTAAATATATATACAGTATGTGTGTGTGTGTGTGTGTGTGTATATATATATATATATATATATATATATATATATACAGAACAAAATACACATTTTGAATCACAAATACTTTTATCTTATTTCTGAAGTCGACCTGTATATATTTCAATATTTGTTTTGTGTATTTATGTGAACATTTTTACATAATATAATATATACTATTATTACATTATGTATAACAATAGAATTTAATTTAATATATATCTTATTTCAATATAATATAATATATGTACAAAACAACTCAAGTTGGGTCAAGAGGTCTCACTATACAGTAGGTAGGTTTAAGTTTAACATCAGGTTATGAGAGAGTTTCCTCACCTCCTGTGTGTGACAAAGACGTTGTTGGCGTGACCCAAGCCATTGCAGCCGGGCAGAGGGCAGTGTGGAAGCTCTTGTTTACAGAGCTTCCAGGGAAAGGCCGATCCGTTCACGGAGCTCTCCTTCTGCCGCTTGGTGGCGATGGGGCAACTTCCTGCGCTGCGATGCGATGTGTATTTACCTGACACATGGCCCTGGCCGTCACAACCTGCCACAGGGCACCTGGTGCACAAGAAAGGAAATATATACTTACTATCGCATTAACAACAAGACAATACACACTGATTTCACTGAAAATTATGTGCATCCTGGTGAAGATATTTTCACTGTCCATGAATATAGTACATAAATTAAGACTTTTTTCCAACAAATAATCAGTGAAAGTAAGATCATCAGCATCAGGAGGTCTAACTAAATATTTTTTTCCTAGTCGTTTTATGAGGACAAATGTGAAATATGATGTTTTTGGTACTTAAAAACTAATAGAATAAAATAAAAACTTAAAATATTACTCAGTTAATAATTATTAATCCGTTAATAATTAAAGCAGTTTTACTACTAGTGAACTTTTTAGACCTGATTTATGCAGTGCACATATATAGGTTTCAGAATTTTGAATAACTTTAAGGTTATTATAGTTAACTAAATTGAAAATAAAAGTAGAACCATTAAAAAAACATTTTCAGTGCTTGAAATAAACATTTAAACGTTAAAACAACCATTAACAGAAATAAAATATATGAAAACGTTTTTATTCAGCTAGCTACCAAGGCAACATTTCTCATTTTAAATTAGTTTAACTAAACGAAAACTGAAACAAAACTGAATAAAAACTATACAGGTGTATATATAAAAAACCCCACTAAACTTTAGTGATTTTGTGGGTTTTTGTCATTTTCAGTAGTTATGTATGTATGTATGTGTGTGTGTGTGTGTGTGTGTGTGTGTATATATATATATATATATATATATATATATATATATATATATCATAAAAAAAAAAAACCCTGTAATTGTATATCAGTGATACTAAAACAATACTATCTGGGGGTAACGAGGCCATAATCTGCATCACAAAGGTTGTTTGGTATAGATTTCTGGGTCACCATGCCAAAACCCACACAGATGTGACACGACCCCTCGACCTGCTTAAATGAAACCCCCCGCGCAGCCCTCTTTTGTTGTCCTAAACTCAACAGAGTAACAGTGATTGTCAAAGATAATCTCTTATTTGAGACTGAACTAGTTTCAGAGCTTACGAAGTAAACACAAACGAGCCCGTATAAATTCGCTCGATAATTTGATGGCTAAAACTTCCGAGGGCCCACACCGCCGCGGCGGCGCGTTTGTCATTTCGCGAGTCCGTAAACACCCCCACCCCCAATTTGCCGAGTTGGAAGACTTTTCAAATACCATTAAGAAGATTAATCCTGTGAAATGCTGATTAAAAATGTATTCAAAGTAGAAAAAAGGGAAGGAATAATTCTATCGGCACAGGCGGACTTCGTCGGAAACGCACTCCAGTAAATAATTACGGGCAGGGAGGTTAACGTGCCGCCGATGGAAAACATAAGCCCTACCAAGTTGAAGACTAGAGTGGTGAGGAGTTGGCCAATTTATTTTGCTGCTCACTTTCCCCCTAGGTCAGTAATGGAATGACATAAATTGCACATAATTGTTGCGCGTCCTCCACAGGGGGGAAAAAGCACATGATTTGGAGGTGGCTGACCCTTTCCCTGATAGCCCATATTGGAAGAGGTGAGAGGTTATCTGGGATAGTACAAATAGCTTGTCTGCGGGCCTGTATGGGAAAGGTTGTTATGGCAGTTTTGGCTCTAATACGCTGACTAAAACAAGACAACATTACGACTCCAACACTGGCCGTCGCGTCCGGCTCCGGGAATGGCGTTCCTGACCGTGGGACAACAGAGATGGACCATATGGCCGCCAATTTACAATAATCTAGCGACATTACAGATGTACTTTCCGTTTCTCCGCCCGTCTATTTCTCTGCCTCTCTGTTCCTCCTTTAGTGTGTGTGGACCTGCTACCGTCTAATTCCTAAGCTCCCGTCTTTGCATTAGTAATTAAAAATGAAATACTAGCCCAGATGCAAAAGTAGGAAAGCCCTGTCACTCTGGGTTAGACTTCGGATTTAAGGCTGGAATCAATTCAATTAATTTTTTTTTCCTCCATAGTATTATGTTTTCAAAGAGCAAACTGCGGCGTTAATTGTAATTAAATGAGATCTTATGGGAAAACAAGGAAAGAGTTTTGAGCTCCCTGAATTAAAAGGATAATATTTTTGAATGTTTTTTCTAGGAAATGCAGTGCTACAAACATGATCTATCCTTCTATTTTTATTAAAACAAAACAAAAAAAATTATGGATTTGTATAAATGATTTTTCATCTAGCTTTCTGGCATACAGTATTCACTAAAACAACATTTGTCTCTTATTTACATGTCTTACTGTGAAAATAATTTGTTGTAAAGGCTAGTTGTACAGGTTGTTTTGATTTTAAAAAAATATATATATTTTCGCTTTCTATTATTTTATAGGACAAATATTAAGTCTTTTTTTTTTTTTTTTTTTTCTCTTTCTTTCTTTCTTTCTCAAACAAATGATCAGTGAAAGTAGGTGCACAACCTTCCAAAAATATTTTCTCATTAATTTTATATGGGAAAAATTGTGGGATACAAAGAATTAATGTTTTAAATTGAAAATATTATAAAATATTAAAACAGTTTTAGATATATTAAGAAATCACTATTTAATAGTAAAGATACAGAAAATTGATACATTTAAATCTCCATTTCATGCTAATTTATTTTAATTTCAATTTAAATTTCATTTTATTATAGTTTTCAAACTTATCTAATAGTTCTCACCACAAAAATGGGACATTTCTTATTAATTTTATGAGAAAAACTGTGGGATACAGCAAAATATGTGCTTTATAAGTACTAACAAACAGCCAGTATGTTAATAATAGGTCTGCTAATAAGCAACTAGTTAATAGTGAGAACTGGTCTCTATACTAAAGTGTTACAGAATATTTTTCAGTTAATAATTTAACATTTTTAAATATATTATCAGATCAGCATTTTATAGTTGTATTTTATGTACTTTTATTTTATTGTACTCTATTCATGGAAAGTGCATACTAGATTTCTGTTAAATATTTAATGAAAGAAAGAATATTTTGTGTAAAATGTTGATGCATTTAAGTGTAAAGTAAAACCTTTCTGTTCAATCTAAACAAAAACAGCGAACATTTGGTTGTCATTGTTTTGGTGGTGTCTTACTTCATCTCTGGCTCTTCTTTGTCCTCTTTGCTTGGCGTGAGTTTCAAGCTTCCTTTCCTGGCACGAGGGCAACCTGACAGACTGGGAAGGAACATGACATATGTGACGAACCTTTCAGAAGTTCGAGCGTGCAGACGTGTGTGTGGGAAAGATACGGCCGCTGCGTTTACTGCGTGATGTTTCAAGCTTTGACACCTGTCGTGTTGCCATTGAACAGGGGTCATTACCTCAACAGCCGTGAAATGCCACAAAGTATTTACTCTTTGGCAATTACCAGGTTTTAAATGCAAATGATTTAACCCACTGAGTGCCTCTGTGTGGACTGATGTCTAAAATCTATAATAGTGTAACATCTAGAACTAGAACACACTGGTTTAAAAATGAGACATTGTGTTAGAATGAAAAGCATGACCATTTTTGACATGCAGAAACATCAAAAACTGTCACTACATTTTCATCTTTCATTGAAGTCTGGGATTATTTAATAGAGATGTCCTGTCTAATGAGGCTCACCTCCTATGAGATGCATAGTTTCCTGTCACATGACCTGAACCGTCACAGCCAGGAGTTGGGCACCTTTAAAATAAATAGAAATTTATTTCAGTGATATTAATTAATATGTTGAATATTAGATGAATATACAGTGTGTGTGTGTGTGTGTGTGTGTGTGTATATATTTATGTGTGTGTGCGTTAAGATTCATAATAATGTATATAATAATAATAATGACAATAATATATATTAAATATAATAATCTGAAATTAATATTAAATATATTACTCATTATGTAATATTAAATTGATCATATTCATATCAGATGACTATTACATATATAATTCATAATCAATAACATAATAGTAATAACAATAATAATACATATTTATAATTATATGAATTATAGTTATATAATAGTAATAATAATAAATATTTATAATAGTTATATTGTAATTACAGTTATTACTTGGAAATATATTATATTATAAATTATTACATTTACATTATTTCTACACATTAATTCTATGTAATTTTAAAATAATTTCTTATTTTTATTGAATCAAAACTTTATCTAATTCTTACTTGAGCTCTTGAGAATTAGCAGCCATTAGTGATTTCAGGGTCTTGTCAGCCAATGGGCAACCAGATACACTACAAAAAAATAATAATAATAATAATGTAGATATAATGTATAATTTTCAATGTTATTTTGCTGCTTGAAAAATAAAAGAGGGTGAAAAATATGGGCGGGGCTTTTTACCTTCTGTGTGACGCATAATTTCCTGTCACATGACCACTACCATCACAACCTGGTGTCGGACAACTGCAAAGAGAAAAAGACCAGATTAATGCAGACAACCTATGATTTCCTGATCTACTATACGTGCTCTTATTATTAACGGGGTCTTTCGCATGTTAACATGTGACCTAGAAACCCAAACCAGCAGATCAAATCATGTTATTACCTCATCAGCTCTTTCTTGGTGTCTCTTATGAGCATCTTGTTTTTTGCCATGTTTGCATCTCCATTGTACGCTTTATCCTCAAGAGATGCCTTCTCCAACTGATCCATCTACAAGATAAGGGATAGAAGGTCAAAATGTTGTGCAATTTTCAAAAGTCACGACGGCCACTTAAAAATGTCTTTCTGTAAGCACATGCGCACTTATAGTCTGTGAGAGGTCTGATGCTGCTTAAGTATGCTTAGTAAAACATATATCCATTTAAACTCCAATATAATCCCTCGTAGTATTTATGATGGGCGTAAAACCTTTGGATTTACTTACTTTTTTTATAAGGTAAGTATCTTTGCGCACCAGATGTCAGAGGGAGAATCAGACAAACATACAACTGTCTGGGTTTGTTCTTTGACTCTAAAGAGAATGAAAAATCGTCGGCTTTTCAGGAACATTCTTCTGCAATTTCTTTTCAATTTTAGTGTCACAGCAGCACATCGCAAGAGACAGTGCGCCTAAGGTCGTGGCTGACTGAACCAGATCATTTAGATGAATAAATAGAAACTTAAGGGTTTTTAAGTTAAATATGTTCTTAATGTAGCGTACAAAAAAGTCAAAGCGCATTTAGACACTGAATGTGGTTTCCTCAGGACATTATTATAATTAGACATTATTAATGTTCCACCCAGTTTTCTTAGTTTTCATATAGTACTGTTCATGATTTTTTTTTTTTTTTTTTTTCCTTCAGGAAGGATGCATTGAATTGATCAAAATTGACACTAAAGGCGTTCACAATGTTATAAAATATTCTATTTCCAAATTTATCATTTATTTATCAGAGAATCATAAAAAGAAATGTATTATGGTTTCCAAAAAAAATATAAAGCAGTTTTTTGTTCACTGTTTTCAACATGGATAATAATAATAAATGTTTCTTGAGCAGCAAATCAGCATAAGTGCTGTTCTTTTGAACTTTCTATTCATCTAAGGATTCTGAAGAAATGCATCACGGTTTCAACAAAAATATTAAGCAGTACAACTGTTTTCAATATTAATAATAATAAAAAAATGTTTCTCGAGCAGCAAATCATCATATTAGAATGATTTCTGAAGGATCGTGTGACACTGAAGACTGGAGTAATGATGCTGAAAATTCAGCTTTGCATCACAGGAATAAATTATATTTTAAAATGTATTTCAATAGAAAACAGTTCTTTTAAATTGTAATAATATTTCACAATAATACTGTTTTTACTGTATTTCTGATCAAATAAATGCAGCCTCGATGAGCATTTAAAAACTTCTTTCAAAAACTTGAAAAAATCTCACCAATCCCAAACAACTGAATATGCATTAAAAGTAACTGCCTCTGTCTCACCTCTTTGTCTTGCTGCGCAGGTGTTTTGCTGTAGTTCAGCGGCGTGTCCCAGGCGTCCTGTTCGTAGAGGACACGGTAGATGGCTGGGGAGATCTGGAGACCCGCCGCTTTGGCTAGAGAAGTTTCAGGTGGGGTGAAAAGAGCATCTCCTAACACCGGCATCACAGGAGAGTCCCTTGCCTTTTCTCTCTTTTTCTTCATACTTAAATCCAGCGTTCCGTTCTCGTCTACTTCTATCAGTGAGTCCTGAATGATAAAGGAATGTAGAAAGCCTTGTTGATAACCAATCTTTGATAACCAGAGCACTTTTCCCACAAGAAAACAAGTGTATTGAACTTGTTTTCTGAGCCAAAATCTAGAAAATCACACTACTGTTGCTCATAGTTAATGTTAGAGACTTGAACAAACCCCTAGCTGTGAATATTACAATACTGTGCATAGCTCATCCAACCTTATTTGTGTTACAGACATAAATGATACCTCAAAACATGTGGTTTGTTATAATGTGGTGGGCTTTTACTTTTCTAATCAGTCAAACATACAATTTTTGCATTGCAGACCATTTTTTCAGGAAAATTCATACTTTTATTCAGCAAGGTTGCATTAAATTGATCATAAGTGACAGTAATGACATTTATAATGTTACAAAAGATTTATATTTCAAATACTTTGTCCTTTTGAACTATCTGTTCATCAAAGAATCCTAAAAAAAATAACTATTTCCACAAAAATATAAAGCAGCCCAACTGTTTTCTACATTGATAATAATAAGAAATGTTTCTTTAGCAGGAAATCATCATATTAGAATGATTTCTGAAGGATCATGTGACACTGAAGACTGGAGTAATGATGCTGAAAATTCAACTTTGCATTACAGGAATAAATTAAAAAATTAAACATATTCAAATAGAAAAACATTATTTCAGTTTGTAATATTTTTTTCACAATATTACTGTTTTTATTGTATTTCTGAGCATAAGAGACTTATTTAAAATCATTTTAAAAAAAAACCTTACCAAGCATTTTTTTTTTTTTTGAATGAGTAAATTAAGTGTTTGAATATTACACCATCTTATTTTCAGATAATTAATAATGTCACTTTCTATTAAATATGTGTATGTTTTCTAGTTAATGGACATAGATATATATTGGAGTTATTTATTTATTTAGTTTTCTTCCATTTTAAATTTCCAGTGACAGGTGGTTTTTCTAGATGTCAGCCAAAGTGGTTTTAGGTCACAATCATTAAAGTTAAATTTAAAAGCTCTGCATTGCTTAATATCATAACTTTTATGACCAACAGATGTGCATGAATTTGTGTTATAGCAAAGACTTGTTAACTGCTTAAAACGTGACACACCAGTTATTCCACACACATTTTGCATGGTAGCAAACAAAGGAGAGCTTATCAGGAACTAACTGCGATAATTCAGATTGCAAACCAAATACGGCTCTCTCTCGAACCAGCTAGAACCGACCGACAGCACACCTATCGAGTTCATCCCTGTGCAGGATGTGAGTTTTTCTCGTCTGATGACATTCTCTCCAGCCTCAGAAACAAGTGAGGTGACATCTTTCTCCCACACTTCCATGAAACGCTGCAAGACGATAAGCCGTATTCTTAGAAAAAAAAACAAGCAACTTGGCACAAACAGGGAAATCGAGATACTTAACATGCATAAAGACATTTCGACGCAGACATCAGCAGATGACAGATCAGCTAACACTGTTTTATTCATTTGCTCAGTTTGTACAGTATACCTGCTCTCTGCCCACTGAGTGCTGGGACTACGAACGGCCTGTGTGGTGTGTAGGTGTGTGAAGCGTTTCACGCCATACTTCTGCGAGTTTCTCTCAGTTTTATCTTTCCGTGTCTAAGAGGAAAACCTGCTTTGATTGAAGCTACCAGACTGGATAGATCGAACTGGATGTTTCTAATTTTTTACTAAAATAGACAGTATTAGGATCCTGGAATGCTGTTTTTTTGTTTTTATTATGTTAGCACAATATAAAAAAGAAAGTTAAATCACATTAATTACATTATTTTTCACAAGTGTCTTGTAATTGTAAAAATATATATATATAAATATATATAAATTATTAATTACATTTTCACATACATATATATTTAACTAATAATTTATATAAAAATATTAATAAATATTAACAAGTAATATTGTTATTTTGTATACAATTTTTTTTTTTTTTTAAATGGAAAAAGTTTTTATATTTTTACATTATTTTATTTTTTATATATTATTTAGATGTAATATTTAATAGCTTATTTTTTTGGCACGTTTCCATTTTTGTCTGAGAGAAAAGAAGAAATAATACATAAAATGTTGCAAGCTGGATTCGAACTTGCTTTGCCCATATGGACTAATCACTAAGCCATGACTCCAGCATGCTTTTTAATACATTTTTGACAGTTGTTTTCCATTTATATTAATATATGTGTATCAACAGTTTGTTTTTCTATTAAAAAAGGGGCTGAATATATAAAAAAATATAATACACTGTTCATCAAAGGTATCAAACTGGATGGATCAAACTGTATGTTATGTTTCTAATTATTACTAAAATACACAACATTAGGATCCTGTATTGTTGTTTTTATTACATGGATTTTTTTAAATTAATTTTTATTATGCCTTTTGATTAAATTATGTTTCAATTACATAACAATGTGTGCTTATTTTTTATAAGAAGGTTGTTTAGTTTCAGGAATGTACAAAGCCAGAAAACTTTATATTTATGATTATAACAGCTCACTTTTTTTTGGGCATTTTTCCACTTTTGTCTGAGAGAAAAGAAGAAATAATACAGAAAATGTTGCAAGCTGGATTCGAACTAACTTTGCCCATATGCACTTATCACTAGGCCATGACTCTAGCATGCTTTTTAATACATTTTTGACAGTTTTTTTTCCATTTTTATTAATATATGTGTATCAACAGTTTGTTTTTCTATTTTAAAAAAAGGGGCTGAATATATAAAAAAAAATACAATATACTGTACATCGAAGGTATCAAACTGGATGGATCAAACTGTATGTTATACTTCTAATTATTACTAAAATACACAACATTAGGATGAGTGCTTATTTTTAATAAGAATTTTGTATAGTTTCAGGAATGTATAAAGCCAGAAAACTTCATATTTTATGATTATAATAGCTCACATTTTTGGCATTTTTCCACTTTTGTCTGAGAGAAGAGAAGAATACAGTAAGGGTTGTATGCTGGACTCAAATACGCTAGTTTTCCATCTTTATATCAATATGTGTATCAGTAGTTTGTTTTTCTATTAAAAACAAGGCTTAAAAAAAGAACACAACTGTATCATAACAACATTTCCATTTTCACATTGTAACATAAATAATCTGGCGACCTGTGTAGTTTCCTTATTTAATTTAAATAAAAGAGTGATGTCTATTAATCCCTCAACCAATTGATTTAATCCAACTTCTCATAGATCGTCTGTTAGAGATCAACGCCAAAGGATCTGTGCGAGCTTATCTAGGATAATATATTACTTAGCAAAATGTCTTCGACCATCTGCACTGGAAAAAAAAAAAAAGAGAGAAAGACCCAACATTAACATTAACGCAAGTAGAAATCAAATGCACGGCCACATGTTTTACAAAAAGCCTTATAATTGTCGTAGAGAAGGAAGCTGTGATTGTATTCCTCCCAACTCTTTTTGATGTGATTACACAAATTCTCCTTTGTGTACATTAAAGCTTTAGGGCCAGTGTGGGTAAAAGGAAAAAAAAGCTCCCACTCTCTTGTTGTTGTGCCACCAGAGGCAACAGTTCTCTGTGCCAAAAAGTGTCTTTTGATGTTACTCCTCTTTTTCATACACAAATCACAGTTGTTTCAGAATGACCACATTAAATACCTTTTTCTGAGTGGTCTAATTTGATTACCTTTGTGGATGATGCCAGGGGCCGGTTGGGGGGCAGGGCCTCGCCGTTGTCTCGGCAACGGGTGGAGAGGTTGAGGATGGCTGCGGAAGCGATGTTGGACTGGAGGGCGTTGCTTTGGGCTTTATGGCGACTCGGGCTGTTGTCTCCGGCCATGATCATGTGACCAGCAGAACCCAGAAAACAGGGGAACTGAGCGGCTGGAAATAGTAGCTATAGTCAGTACTCAGAAAAAGAGGAATTGAGGGAGAGGGAGAAATTGTAACTGACTGTATTATGCAGAGACAGAGAGAGGAACTACAAACCCACATCTATGTAGAAGGCAGGTTTTAAAAAAACAAACATATATTTAATGTATTATTAATAAACAATATTATTACACATTTGTATTTATTATTCAAATGCATATGTATGAAAAAATATATATGTAATTATTTCATGTTAATATTCAATTTACCTACAAATGGCTTATTACACTGTATTTTAACAATTAATTACACAAAAAGATACAATTAAAATTCTCTCGCACACTCTTTCTTTATAAATAAAATCAATATTAATAATATTATTTGTATATACTTTACAATTTTATTATAGATTAATTTATAATATACATGTGTAATTTGAATAATGTATATATAAATATGATTAATAAATATTATATTTCATACATTATATTATAAAATCCTAAAGAAAATGTAAAATTATATCTATTTTATTATATATTTATTTATTTATTACATTTATATGTATTTATATAGAATTATTTTATTATATAAATATAATATCAATTATATATACATTAAAAAATATAAAATAAAATATATCATAAATTACTTATATATTTAAAGTCTATATTTATTAATTCTATATTTTATTAATATATAATTCTTATTTTATTAATCATATATTTATATAAATTTAATAAGTTATATATGATGTATACACATGATTTACATGATTATAAATTAATGTTAAAAAAAACTATAATACAAATTATATATAATTTGTTACATTCATAATAATGTATACATATTAGTGCTGTCAAACGATTAATCGCGATTAATCGCATCCCAAATAAAAGTTTTTGTTTACATAATATATGTGTGTATACTGTGTATATTTATTATGTATATATAAATACAAACACATGCATGTATATATTTAAGAAAAACATGTTATATTTATATATTAAATATATTTTTATATAATATAAATTATATGAATATAAATATAAACTTTTAAATACATGTAAATATTTTAAAAATATATACTGTATGCGTGTGTCTTTATATATACAAAATAAATATATACAGAAGACACACATATATTGTGTAAACAAAAACTTTTATTTTGGATGCGATTAATCGCGATTAATCGTTTGACAGCCCTAATACATATATATATTTTATAAATATATTTTTTATATTTTATAAAAAAAAAAATTTTTTTTTTTTTTTTAGAAAAGACTTTTACTTGTTCTAAAGAAAATGTGAATGGTGTTTTCACATGAAAATGCAACCAGGGTGTTGCTATGCAGTTGCTAAGATGTTCTGAGTGTTTTCAGTGTTGCTAAGTGGTTGCTAGGGCTCTAGGTGGTTGATTATTGGCCCAAATCAGGGTGCTTGATGCAGATTGTATGACACAAACAAGTGACTGTACATGTACTAAGTCACACATGATGACACTGAAAACAACTTCTTTTTTAAAACAGTAATGTCAGTGCATGCTGGATAACCTTTGATTTGAAACAAAATAGACACTCACAGTCAGGAAAGTGTGAAGATTCGTGACTCTGATCGGATGCCATCTGAGCCTGCTTGCCAAAGACCTGGGCGTCAAAACTGGCGTAGTCGAAATGGCCTTTAGTGTACTTGTCCATGTCTTTGGCCATGCTGGCCTGCAACGCTGCCATAGGATGTGCAAATCTGTACGTGAAGTCAAATTTCTTCATGTTTCCTAAAGGTCTGAAGAGAGAAAAAGAAAACATTGAGACTTCAGAATTGCACTAATGTTTATAAAACAGTATTCTATTGCTGCTTATTCTTTAGAATAAGAAATGACACACTTCATCTTTGACACATCATTCCCAGCCAAATTATATTTAATTATATCATTTAAAGCTCAGAAGGAATGAACAGGAGAGATGCCTATTATTATCTTTCAGAAAGTGGATTTATGAACTTATTTTAAACTTGCTTGATTGTAAAGGAATCAAGAGCTCCTTAAGACCATAGGTTTCTTACCTCGTCATCCTCTCTGCCGTCTGTCTGCACTTTGCGGGATCCTCCTGCGGTTTGGAGATCTTTTCTGCAGCAGCTATCGGGCAGCCTGAGAGACTGTGTTAAAACAGACATCGGAAGTTAGTCTCCTCTGGGTTGTTAACTTTATTTTAATTGAATTTGGGTGCACTGAAGTAATTGTACAATTAAAAGAATCCAATAGTTTCTATGCGTTAAACATCACAGTGTTTTATAGTCTTGTTAAGTGTCACTGGATTTTTCCTGATAGAGCGAAACTTCATGATTCTTTTTAAGTAAATATCCAGGTTTCATTGCAAGCGCATCACTTTTTTGGGTAAATTAACATGTCTGATGCTTTAAGGTGGTTTAAATCAGTGCAACATTGAAAAATAGAGTAACACTGCATTTTCTTTGGGTCAAATTCGGGATGTAGTCAACTGGTAATGTTATTATTAACCATTAAGCAATTCACTAACCCCCACACAGCTGCTTCCCTGCTGTTAAATATCTATGCAAATCTACTTACAATGAGCAAGGAGGATTGTAAAGAAATTAATAGTGCAATTTGAGTATAACTGAATGTTGAGTAAAACCTTTTGTTACTTGAATAATAAATAAATAAATAATAAAATAAAATAAACTTTAACTGTAATAAAATATTTTTTACAAAACCAGCTAGTTCAGCCAAGGTGACATTTTCTCATTTTTATTTAGTGTAACTTGATGTGCTAAAATAAAAAAACTGAAAATAAATAAAAAATAAATAAACAAACTATGGAAGCTCATTTTGCCATGGAATAAAAAAATTATTTAAAAAAAGATAATTGAGACGTTTTATTGTACAATTTGGACTTTGTTTTTTGCTATTTTGAGAAAAAATGTCAAAATTGTGAGATATAAACATTGAAATTCTGACTTTCTTCTCACAATTCTGATTTTATATCAGTTTTTTTCCTCCGAATTGTGAAAAACAAATTCCAAATTGTGAGATCAGAGAAAAGTCAATTACCTTTATTTTATTTTTTAATTCAATGGCAAAAATGGACTTCCATACCAAAAAAAAAAAAAAAAAAAAAAAAAAAATATATATATATATATATATATATATAAATAATATTATTTATTTTTTTCTTGTTTTTATTTACTTTTATATGTCTGTGTGTGTGTATATATAGATAGATAGATAGATATAAAAGTAAATAAATAAATAAGAAAAAAAACGCAACAAAATTACTAAAGCTTTAAATAAAAATTAAAACAGTAAATATAAAAATAAAAACTAATTCACAGTATTAATAAAAACTATAATAGTATCTCAACACCACTAAAACAACTCTGGTATAATCAAGCTGTTTTCATTGTGCTGACCTTCTATGCGTGCTACGGTTACTGTTGACATGCCCTCTTCCTGTACAGCCAGGTGTCGGACACTTGAGGACGTTTTCATGCATGGCAAGGACTGTAAGAAACAACAGAATAATGTTTAACAAAAGAACAGTCATATAAGAATGGATAATTCATTAAATAAACAGTAATTCACACAAGCTTCTACTGCAGCTGTTTCAACTTTTCATGCTAAATAAAGTTTCCCATGCCATTCTTTGCAACTTAAAATTGTGTCTCGCTTCAAATATGAACATGCAAAAACATCATGACTACAAACGCATTTTGATTGCCATTTAAGACACACACACATATTGTTGAAGTCCTATCCTTAGTAACTTTTCATAATTAGTTTGGAGGATGTGCCCGTCTATTTAGGCTGCATCCGCGGGTCCTTTGATTTGCAGAATGCTGCCTCTGGTTTAGGAGTACATGCTTTCATATTGGAGGGAAAAAAAGGGAAAAAAACTTAATTACATTTTCTGTTCCTTTTGTCACATCACTGTTTAATGGCGAATGTTTGTTGTGCTACTCTCAAATGGAGAAAACAGCAAGTGAAAAGTTGTTTCCAGAATGCATTTTTAATTTGCCTACCACAGGAAATCAAACCTCACTTGTGTTGATGACTAAAAAATTTCTTTGAAAAAAAAAAAAAAAAAAAAAAAAAAGTGTATATATATATATATATATATATATATATATATATATATATATATATTTTTTTTTTTTTTAACTTGCAGCTTGGTGCAACATTATGTGGTTTCCACTGGAAGGCTCAAGATAAGAGGTAAATACATAATTGATATGCAAATTACATATTACATACTTCATATCTGTGATTTTATTTTAATTATAGGCACTTCTGACTAATTGAAATCTTGAAAAATGACATTTCAAATTATGTTTAATCTATGTAATCATATTTTTAAATATTTATCACATCTCCTGTAATAAACAATGGTAATTTTTCACTTTTTGGAGGAAAATTTGGCAATTAGCTTTGAACTTCTGAATTAAAATGCTCAAATAGTGACAATTTATTAAAATGCAACCAGTGACCAGTTTGGTAAAAAAAAAGATAATTTTGTATCATAATGTAAAAAAAGTCTAAATTAATGACATCATAACCAAATATAAAAAACAATTTTTTTGAAATAAATAAATAAATAAAATTATATATATATATATATATATGTGTGTGTGTGTGTGTGTGTGTGTTTGTGTGTGTGTGTGAAAAGATAAAAATTGCATTATTGCATTTATTAATACCAAATAAATATGATGTATTTTAAGTAAGGTGTAAAGCAAAAATTTCCTGGATTTTTAACCTTTTTATGAATTCATTGTAATCTGGCTCAAATTATATATCTATATATCTATCTATCTATATATATATATATATATATATATATATATAAACTAAAACTTTTTTGTCTGGCTCAAATTCTGTGGAATTTGGAGATAGCATTGAAATATTTTTTTAAAATATTTTTTAAAAATCATTTAAAGTTTTTGTTTTTTTGGCAAATGTAGTACTTCACTCTTAAAGTTTAGGAAAAAGTAATTAGAATAAAAATTAAAGTAAAAAAAACAACAACTTAAAGCTAAAATAATATATAATTTAAAACTAGAATGTATATTTAAAAATGTTTTAAGAATCTTACATTTTCTATCACAGAAAATAAATAACTATTGGATATTTTTGTAGCATACATTTAAATTGAATACACGTTATGTCTTTATGCAGAAATGTTCTGAACATAATAGAGGCTGGTTAGTTAAGCAATCACCATGTAATCTTTTGTCCCTCAGTACCTGTACAACTAAACCTTGATCATTAGTATGGCATGAATATTTATGGGCTGAAAATGATCACAGTGTTGTTATCACTAATTGTATTTGTTCTGTTTGTATTGTACTGCTGTGAAAGGAGGAAATGTGTCTAATGTCCTCAGGAAGTGATGCGTAACACGAGAACAGACTCACTCTCTGGGGGCACTCTGACTTTGTGGGGACATCCTGATAGACTCCGGTGATGAGGGTAGAGGCCTGTCACATGACCCGTCCCATCACAGCCCGGGGTTGGACATTTGATGTCTTTCTTTTCTGTCCGAGGGGAATCTATAACACACACACACAGCAAACAAACAGTAAAAACAGTGCTCTTCAAGAACGTAGTTGATCCCATCCAGTCATGTTTCTCTCTATGTAAGCTGAAGCGCGTCCTGTAAAAGCTTGTTGGGTGTGTATGTATTCATCCGTGACATTAGTTAAGGCTGCGGTCTTACTCAGGGCACCGGTTTCTTAGCGCTGATCCATAGAGAGATTATCTTCAGAGATTACCCATTAAACAGCAGTCATTGCAAGAATCAAAGAGCTTAAAGCTCACATCAGAGATACTTTACTAGGATTTATGACTTAATTTATGCTCATGGTAAAATATCTGGCTGATACCGATAAAAAAAAAAATAAAAAAAACCCCAGTGTTTCATGTTACAGAGATGTCATCACAAGATTTTCTTCTTGTACTTGTATTTTTTTTTTCTCTCTGTAAAACATGTTGGTTATTTACTATTAAATATTTTGTTGGCAAAATGTTTTTTTCACTTAAGAGGATTTTATTTATCTATCCCTCTGGGCTAGAATCTCTCTGTGTATTTTTCTTTTTATGTGTTGATACTGCAACATGCCAGTCTTATTGCAAAAACGCATATAGTATAAAACACACCACCAACACATATAGATCTAAAGAGGTTTTTACAGACCAAATTCAACAAGAAATGGTAACACTTTACACTGAGATCCCATTAGTTAATGCATTAACTAACATTACCTAACAATGAGCAACACATTTATTGCAGTTTTTATTCAACTTTGTTAATGTTAATTAATAAAAATACAGTTCATTGTTAGTTTATGTTAGCATTACTAATGTAGTTAGCTAATGTTAACAAATGGAACCTTATTGTAAAGCGTTATCAAAGAAATTAAGGGTTTTTCAATACGATAGAGTGCTTTCTTTTGCATTGAGTGAATACAAATTTACGATTAGCATTAATAACGTAAATAACATTACTTACAGTAACAAGCAACAAGAAATTAAATTTTTTTCCCCACGTATTTGCTGTTCTTAGTGAATTTGTGAAACACTGCATCAACGGAATATCACGTTATCAGCATCACCGATATTTGGACAAAATATTGCGTTATCAGCATCACCGATATTTGGACAAAATATTGCATTATCAGCATTGCCGATATTTGGACGAAATATCGCGTTAAAACCACTACAACACTCTGACGATAACGTTGCCTGCAATACTGTACGGCACCAAAAAACTGCTACTACTAATGTTAAATATACAGAGCAACTATTTTTATCAGAAATATATAGCGCAACTATTTTTAACAGAAATATAGCACGTAACTAGTGAAGTCCAACCGCCGAAAGAGTTAATCTTAGCCGGTTCTTCTAGCGAATCCAAAACGTCTGACTGCCGAATGAATGAATCTAATTAGCCAGTTCTTTCTGACGAATAAAAAAAAACAACGCACAACTAGTAAATTCTGATCGCTGAATGAATCGCTCTAATGAGCCGTTTACAAGCGAATCAGAAACATGTACAGGGGAACAAAGTCTGACCGCTGAGTAAATAACTCTGAGTTGGGTCTTTTTAAGGAATCAGAAACATACAGTGCGACCAGTGTAGTCCAATTCCAGAATGAATGACTCTAATGAGCCAGTTCTTTTTAGTGAATCAAACACATACAGCACGCACCGAGTAGTCCGACTCCTGTTTGAATGACTCTTATGAGTCATTTCAGTGAATAAAAAGCATACAGTGCAAACAAACGAGTCTTATAAGCTAGTTCTTTTTAGTGAATCAAACACACAGAACTAACTGTGACACTGTGAGTTATTGATTGGTTGTTCATATGATAACATGTATTAAGTTAAGTTAATGAATGAAATACATTACCAAATTTTCTTTGTTTGTTTCTTGGATTGCCTTTATTAGATTTTATTTATGCCTCTAAAATATAATTAAAAGTCTGTTCAAACACATCTTTTGCAAGAATTGTTTTAAAAGTATTGAAATCATTTCAGTATTTAGCAATGGAATTGCATTCCTTTATTCCAAATAGGCTATTAACTTCACTTAGTACTAAAAGAATTGTAAATGAAACCATTGAGGAACCAGAATTTTTACAGAATTCAAACTATTGAAAATCCGTGAAAATATGACGAAGCTCTGGTGAATCTTTCGTGAATCTCACCTTTGCTGCTGTGGTACATGGCCCGAGCGTCTATCTCCAGCATCCTCTGCTGCCTCCGTTCGTGGTTCATCTGCTCCAGGACGAAGCGGTCCATGTCCTTGTAGGCACTGTGGAGGACCTGTCTATGTTCAGACTGCAGCACCATGGCCTGCTCTAGAAGACTGAGGTTCAGTCGGGCCCTGTCCAGCTCCAGACGTCTGGCCACCAGACCTGGGCCCCAAACACCTCCTCGCTCCTCCATCCTGGGCGTCTGGAGCTCCTCCTCACTGTCGCTGAACTCTCTTGCAGAGCCATAGTCTTCCATCAAAGTCCCTGCACTGTTTCTGCTCATGTAAGCACAAAGAGCCTCTTCGTGGAGCTGCTGTCCAATCCGGAGTCTCTTCATAAGAGCATCGTCTGCCGGCGGACTGGGGCTGTGATGGATCCCGTTGACCTTCGTTAGGGATGGAGGAGCGCTCCATTCTTCTTCATCTGCCTCTCTGTCTGGAGACAGGTGATAACTGGCTCTGATCTCCTCTTGGTTTTTGTCTTCAAAGTCCTGGTTGTGTTCCTCCTCCTCTTGCTCATTCTGCTGTTCTGATATCTGAGCCGCCAGGTCTGGCGAACCTTCACTCGTTTGTTCTGACCACGACAACAAGCGGTGAGACTTTGCGTTGTGATAGATAGTGTCTTCAAGAACATCACCACCGTTGAGGTCCTCATCTGAGACACAGAAGAACGGATGGAGCTTAAATTGATGGATCATGAGCAAGAGCTCATTACATGATTGTGTTTAGAGGGAAAATACTAACAGATGCTTTTCAAAGCCTTCAGAATCACAAGTTGTGACAAATATGACAACTTAAGGGAAGTGAAGGGAAACAAAATATTATAAAGCCTAATAAGTAATTCGTTCAACACATTTCAAATGTGACTCTTTGGTCAAATGAAAAAAATACAAATAATGCAATTATTGAAATAATTAAAAAATGATATAAATGGGAAAATTAAAAAAAAAGAAAAATAATGTCAAGAAAACATTATGACTTAAAAAATGTGAAGGGAATCACAAAATATAAACCTCAATAAATAAGTAGATAGATAGATAGACAGATAGATATATAGATAGATACAGTAGATGTAGAAAAAATAAAGCTTGGCAAGAACAAGCATTTAAAATGTGATTCTTTGGTTAAATGAAAAAATATAATAATTGAATTTTCAAAAAATAAAACAAAAAAAAATACATCATGAGTTATACACGTATTCCAAGTGCATAAAATATTTAAGTCTAAAATGCCATCTAGTTTCCATCCAAACTTCAGATTACTAAGTGAAATCTATATACATAACTTGACCTTAAAAAATAAATAAATAACATATATAAAATGTATAAATATTCATAAATAAATAAACATTTCCCCTTCTATTTTAATCTTCCATCTGTTCAACTTACATAACAGTATTTTTTTAATGTACTGAAAAAAAATGTTTCCACATCCACAATGGATATAAGACCACATGATATAAAGCTGTAAACGCTAATCAGAAAGAAGCATGATTTGCTATACTACTGTACTACTTTTGATAAATCCATAAAGCTTATTTGACTGGGGTTTACAGGATAAATAATTCCTTTTTTGACAAATCTCAGACCTTTTATCCTTTAAAATCACCTCTAAACGACTCACTGGAATCGCAGCAGAACCGATTATATTAAGTAATCGAGTCAATGATTAACAAAAGAAACTATCAGCTGGATTGATTTACAATTCACTACTGATCTCTCTGAAACTTACCCGCCGGGGTTAAAGCTCTTTGGGCACCAGGGTTTAAAGTTCAAAATACAGCGTAAGCACGAGATACATCTATCCTCTTAGAGAGCCTTATGCCACCCTCCAAACCATATGCAACCACTGAGTTGATTAGATATTAGAGCATTTTGGCTGCCGCCACATGCGGTTTCAGGGGCTTCTAATGGGATCATACTGCCTTAACAAACAGTTGCTAGTCTTAAAGAGCATATAAAGTAGTCCTGCTTTTAATCCCCCCAAAAACATCCCTAAATGGGGGATAGAGAGCTCAGTGGCATTTACAATCTCACCCGTCTCTTGCCAAAAATGGAAACCAGGCTTTGAGGGGTTAGAGTGTGCTTGCCGA